>NIPQ01037653.1:0-11269 GCA_002806875.1 Lepidotrigona ventralis hoosana | reverse complement strand
AACGGTAGCGAACGGGTAATTACGTCGCTGGTAACATTCACCCGCGGGAAAATTGCCCGCCGGAAGATCCAAACGCGTGCCGCTTTCCTTTCTCGTGCCTCGTCGTGCAGCCGTGAACTTACAACGTTTCGTCCGAGATCTATCGTGCCGTAGTCGTAATTTTCCTTCGACCGATCTTTCACGAAGCTATACTTTTGTAGAAGGCAAGGCCTGACACCAGCTGTGCAAAAACTGTGTAACAATGAAATTTCCTTTCGAACGAACTAACGAATAAATCAAAGTTTTTGTAATTGAAAAATCATAACGACAGTGTGTACAATTCTTTTCGACTGATTGTGAGAAACGAGTGAGCCACTACAGTGACGTTCAGTAGCTAAAAAGTTGAATATCTACAGCTCGTGTAACATTTGTCTTTTGTAAGATAATGTACAACACGTAATCAAAAGATCGCTATTATCCTTGTACCGAGCGCTCAATATTGTTCGCAGATGTTGTCTCGTTTTAATACAGACTTGGGAATTACCCGTGGACAAAACATAAAGCACGAGTTACGATATGCATTATCTGCACATTATCAATCTTAACGCGATTTGGAAAATAACAATGAAAATGAAATGAACGTCATCGACAAAGTATTCAACGATTATAAATAATCGTCTCCCTAAACTACCAAAGTAGTCCAAAACGACCAATTTATAATTTTTTAGAGTAATTTTTCAGAGATACGAATGATTCTTGTAAAATATATGAACGAACCTTCTTCTGTCCCTTGCGTTCTAATTTCATTGAAGTCCTCGGTGGTTCTAGTATTAACGAAATTTAAAACTGAACGACAACTGTTTGATCTCACTGGAAATATCGATCATCGACAGCCACCGACGTCGCGATCGACGCGTTCGCACACGTCGAAGTCCGCTACGTGAAAGAATGTCGAGGAAAAGTGCGGGGCTTGCGTGGAGGAACAGGGGAAGTGGCTGGTTCGCTGGGACAGCGACGTCCTTGTCCCATATATCGAGCAAGGTATCCCGTGACGCGTCCTTCTCTTTCCTCGAGCGTCGTGTTTTCCAATTACCCCGGGACCCTGGTAGTTTCAAGCAGGGTCGGGGACGCGTTGAACTTTGAAAAATTGAAACGGAAGGTTTATCTTCCATGGGGAAGGACTCGCCGTGCGAAGCGAGAACGCACGTGCAGCAGGAGAACCTAGCGGGGATTAGTTATTTAATTTGTCAAGTTGAAAAGGAAAACGGACGACCGACATCCTTCGGATGCGAGCTACGAAGTTTCCTACGGATGTACGCGAACGAGAGAAAAGCCCGAAGCCCGTTGCTTCAGGCTGCGTGGTTATCGGCGTTGACATCAAAGCTGGAGTGATCTCGAGCGAACGCAATAACCAATGAATCACGGGAAGCACGGAGGAATTCGGAACGAAGCTGACCGAAAACGACGGGGCGCGCGCGTTATTCGCATTCCAGCCGGATAACGATCCAATCTGTCAGGGTTCCTTCGGCGAAGAACTTCGGTGTGTCTCTCGGCGTCGAAGCGTTGACTTCGCGTTGACGAATACCAACGTATGGGGGATTCCTACTTCGATCGATACGCGGATACACCTGTACGCTCGTGCGCGTCTACACGCTCACGAATGAATAGAAACAACACGTGCAACTACAAGCAAGCTGTCTCACGTGTTTTAATAAATACTTTAACGAACCTAGGTATTTTTCTGCAGGATAATACAACGAAGGCAAAACTGGCTAAGACTTTGACGGACTGCTTAAACGGACTTTTGATTCTAGTTTCATGAGAATAAGTCGACACGTGATAATAATTACTAATTTAAAATTATTCTAGATTAAGATTCTAATTCAATCGACTAGCTAATATTTTTTTATTAATTAATTATATACTATAAAACCGTAGCATACTTTGAGAGAGAGAGAGAGAGAGTGGCGTATGTACATATATACACGTGATTCTAACGGGAGGACTCGCCGGTTTGCGTTCACCGCACACCTCGGCTAACCCGTGTGCCAACACGACCGCACTCCGCCACTGTAATTACACGCCGCTGCTAACAGGTATTTCGCCCGTGGTATTTATGCAAACTAAATCATTCGTGATCGAGAGGGCCTTGCTCCTAGGCTGGCTAGCCGGCCGACGAAAAATAAGTGAGGGACCCCTTTGATCCCGACGATAACTTTGATGTCCCGTTTTCGCGCGCCGTCGCGGACAGCCACGCGCCGACCACGCGCTCGCCTAAAAGTGATCCACGCTTTAATTAATCGTCGAAACTGATCGTAGATTCCACTACTGTTCCATCAGACTTTTACCGTTAACAGTAATTTTCTGTTGCAATGGTCGTTATCATCTGATAACAGTATGATATGGCAACAGTTAAGATGTTTGCGCTGATTTCGTAACTTTACGTAAGACGAGACTAATTTTGTAAATTTCGCTGTTTCCATATCCATTGAAGTGAATTTCAAAACGTTTTGCACAATATATCAAATTCCAGTTTTCACCTTCCTGAACTACCGTATGCATGTACATGTTGCTACTTTTTATTCTCCCTCTCTCTTTCTCTCTGTTTTCCTTTTCAATACAGATAGAAATATGTGGCTACAAATAAATCGATTGGGCGTGTACACGGGACTAACAATGCTGCCGATAGGTGGGCAAAGTTGCATAGTTTATGAGACTGTGGGCATCGTAAATGACGAATAACGTACCTGGACAAGGGACAAGTACCTGGCGATCACGCGTCTAACACCTCGGGAACCTTACCTGGACATTCTTCTACCCCGTCCTATAAATATTCCTGTCGTTTGTTGCCATATCGATTTGAAATTATGGGAATTCTCTCACGAGCCGAGCGTTCGCGCGCAACACAGAGAAATCTCGTCGGCTGAATATCTGTATCGTAATTAAAATTAAACACGCTTGTAATTGGTAGAAAATAATTTCCTTTAGATCTGTCACAGAAGATTTACTACAATAATATTTAATAGAACTATTCGTATATACCAATATTCGTATATACAGTAATAAATAAATGTAGAAATACATTTCCCAATAAATCTTATGAAAGTCTTGTACCTATTCTTTCTACGTATTTATTTAACATTTACATACACTCTCAAAATATACCATCAAATTAAGAAAACTGTTGGTGAAATTCGTAAAAACTTTCCAGCCGGTGCGAGTCGCTCGGCATGTTTTCTTTTTTCGAAAGAAATTACAATCTCCTGTACCGTCGAAATCGAAGCATTGTTACTTTATCGAGCGTTACAACTTGGTTTCTAATTGCTGTTAATGATGCACGGCTGGGAAACGTTATTCCAAGTTTCTCGATGCGAAACAAGGTTGGAGAACTCGGCCGTAGAATGCAGATCCCCAATGGGCGTGAGCGTGCCAGTATACCGAAGCACAACAAATTACAGTGAGCAAACAAACGTTTCAGGCTGTCGAGAATAGCTGAGTTTCGACAATTAATGCAGAGACCTACGAGTAGGGAATAAAGCGCGTTCGCTATCGAACTTCGTTGTTCTTCGACTCTACTTTTCACGAACGTGAATGAAATCTCGTTTTGTTTGAGATTAATATACCATCTGGTTGATTCGACCTCTGTGTAAACAGATATAATCGTCACGAGTGAAACGTTGGCATTAATCGATAAAATCTTCGTTGCAAAAAGGTAATGGAATGATTTTCCTAAAATTTCATGCATAAGTAAATCCGTATATAGTACAATGTAAAGAAACTTGCCTTTAAGAAAAATAATCTAGGTCTGGTAATAATCGATCACTAAATAGTCACTAATTCAGAAGAATAATTTATAAGGAATGGTGAAGTTGTTGCATCTTTATTAAAATTCTTACACCATGGAAATGAATTGTCTTTTGGGCTTTTCGTTGCAGTTTTTCACAGACTTTCGAGCAGATTCGTTGAGAATCAAATTACGTTAATTTACGCGATAATTCTTTGAATTCCAAAAAACTGGAAAATCGTTGGAATATCCTTTCACAGTTCTAATGGAACAAAGTGAAAGCAACATTGGCCCTCGATGTAATTCGGATCTCAATGTAATACTTGAGAAGCGTGTATCAAATTTCTAAAAAAAAAAAGAAAAAAAACAGAAAAATTTCAGAAAATCACTGCGAAGAGAAAGGAGAAAGATCGATAAGTAAACTAGCTGTGGAAAGTTTCGAAAACAGCCGACAAATTTTCACCGTTGGAGCCGTGAAATAACACGCTGACGGGTATCGAAATCCAATAGGAGAGGCAAGCAACCCTCATCCCCGTGCGCTTAGCTGGCGCATATATCTAAGAAAGAACATTAATACTTCATCTACTGTGTCGCTGGTCGATTTGCGTTACAGAACTCGCCGAGCTGATTTAAGTTTCAACATCGATTATGTTCTGCAGCACATGTGACCGCTCTATAAAAACTTGCCCCACCGCACCTTGCCAGCTCTTCGTATATTTATCGTCAATTAGCTCCAAAAGCACGGAAACCGAAGCTTTAACCTACTTTAACCAATGATTCTATTTTTGATTACTCTAGCTTAATCGTTGACTGTTCTTTGGTTACAGATGACCGTAATAATTTATATCGGACTATCGAGATTCATGGTGTTCGATTCTATTTTATGATTTCCAATTATTGCTAGAAATTAAATTACAGGATCAATTTCAGAATTGAGCAATTTGGTAATTAAGTTGAACGATTAGCCAAGTGTGTTTCTGGTTATAATTTCAAAATTGTAAATAATTGATGAAACCTACTCTCGTCTCATTGATTCACACATTGATTCCTCGAAAATAATCCCTAATCTAATCTCGTTCTATCGGTATTTACAAAATGTAGTTCATTCACTTAATAATTCAACTTACACCCATCCCGCTAGAGAAAACGATGTCATCAAGCTTCAATTTCAAATAAGATCGAAAACTTTAAATTCAATTACAATAACGAGATTTCGAATTTCAGGTAAGATTAAACAAGATTTCCTCCCGGATAAGTGCCGATAAGCCATACTGAGCCAGTTGCATAGTAGCTGAAAAGGAAGAAGCCAGCTAGCGGCCCGTTTCGATACGTTCCTTTTCGCAAGATCGACAAGAGAATTATTTCAGACAATAAACAACGAGGCAGAGTGGAGAAGAGTAAAGGATGGGCCTGTTGGATATCGAACGTTCCCCGAGTACCTTTAATTGAACGACGAAGACGAATCGTCCTCTCCAGAGTTTCTTTTCTTGCCAAGCCAAGCGAAGACCGTTTCTTTTAGCGTGTATATGTGTGTACATTTATATATATATATATATATATATATATATATATATATATATATATATATCGTACGTGCACGATGCCACGTCGCTAGAAAAAAAGACTCTTGTTCGCCGTTTCCCGTGGGTAATTTTCTGCGGTAAATTAGCCCCGCGGGGCAAGTCTCGCGATTTCTCGCTTCCGCCGTTGCCACCGTCTTCCTTTCCGCCTTTTCATCCTCGCTCCGTCGCCGTAACGACGAATTAAGCGTGTTGAACGACGAGAGCCTGCCCAATAAATGTTTATTGAGCATGAAGCAATTACTAGATTGCGACTTGTGCGCTCGCGGGGAATTCCAAGGGACAAAAATGTAGAGAATCCGCGTGACAATATACAGGGCGTGCAGTGACTGGCGGTACAACCGAGTAAGAGTAACACATACCGTGAGCACTGATAATGCTAGCGTTAGAATCGAGAAATCGTCATTAAATCATAGTAAACCATAGTTATCGTCGTCTCCTACTAAAACGCTAAAGAGATAATATTTTTATATTACAGCAGACAAACAAACACTCTTAAAAATTCAAGATCAAGTGCACGCTTGAGGTTAACACGCGTTATTAAATTGCGACGAATCGACGGAAGATAAAGATAAGATCGAATAAAATTNTTTCCAAAAAAAAAAAAAAAAAAAAAAGGAAAAACAGATTTCAACTGTTGAACGTATTATACACGATTTCAACATACGAAGATTCTTCCCGATGCATTCAAAACAAGGAAGTTACTCAAGACGTCAATTAACGCTTTATCAATCACACTTTTTCTTACGTAATCTGGCTGTTATGTTACCTTCTCGCGAGGCTACTTTACGTATTTCTACGTTGATCAGCACTACGTTCCTGAACGAACGATTTCTTTCCTTTTCCACGATATTCCTTTATATCTACAAAAGAAGGTGGCTCTCCCGTAAGGAAGAAGAAAACAGCGCAAGAAAACTGAGAGAGGAATTCGAACAATAGATGCAGCAAGCAACGTTGTAAAAAGAGGGGACGATAATACTGGAACACAAAGAGAAAATACGACGAGCTGGATGTACCATAAGCTGAAATGAGAACGACCTTCGAGTGTCAAGGATACCTTGGAATTCTGACAACCATGTGCCGGTAATCCGAGAAAGACGGATGAAACTGTAGGAACTGTAGGGAGCATCAGACATGTGAAAATAAAATGCTATATACAATTATAGCGAATTGAGAATCGGTGCAATTGAGCCGTTTATTTTGAAAGTTGCACGAGTCACTTTGCTTTGAAACCGCGATGTTTGAAGGTTTGCGTTTCAACCGTATCTGGAAAAAACTGTCGTGATTTTCTTATACCTCTCTTATCTCGCATACTTATATTTTTCTCACAAGCAATCGTGTTTTTTTAACGAATCACTTTCGAAACAAACGATTCGATTAGAATTAAATTATTGCTTACTAATTGAGAAATTTTTGGTGTTATGTTCTCATTCAACTATGTATAGAGGATTAATAAACAAAACCAAGCAACAAAATCTGTATTTTATCGAATTCTCCTTAATTGTAATTTCAAATTTTTAATGTAAATGCAATTTGCAACATTCTACATTGGCAATTCTATAACTACGCGGTGAAGAAAAATTGTGCATTTACGGGTTAACCTTCTTCTGATGGAGGTTACTAGGTCATGGTTGTCACGAGCCTTGAATATTTTATTTTAGAACGATAGACCAGGGAGCTGAACGAAAGCGATTTTTGCGACTACGTAATAACAATATTCGTTTGCTCTGGTATTATTAGGTATCACAGATAACTGTATTACAATTAGATCACGTGATTTCAAGGTTCTTCAATTTAGCTGTTTCAGAGTATTTCGAACAAGAAAATAGAAATTGTTTCAAGATTAAAGAATATGATCAAAATTATTCTACCAATTGAGCGTCAAAAAAAAAAAATTGGATTGAACTTGCCAATCGCGAAACAAAAAATAACAAATGTAAAATATCCACGTACTTTGAATGAGCGAGCGTGCCAATACTCCTAACAAAAATTGTCTATTAAGTCAATTGTGCTTACACAATTCGAAATACCAGATGCTAGACTTTTTTCATCGAACAAATCTCTGTCCATTGGAGATATTATTATACACGTGACATTAGCCAAATCATCAGTGAAAGAACCGTGCGTCAGTCACCACAAAGCTCGCCGCAAATTCTGTTACGCTTGCGAGCTCGAATCACGAACGAAACCAGTTTACTTTATTCGCTGAAATATCATCGAATGAAAGGAATCATTAACTTTGCCCGGTGACATCGTAAATTCCCCGGAACGGCCCCGTCGCCGGTAATTTAATTAACGAATGGCTGATCGTGGTCGATTTAATTCGACGCATTGTGCGCCTCGAAATTCCGCTTCCCAAGGAGCGAATTATCCCGACCACGCGATAAATCGTCCGGTTTCGACGATTCATTTTCTAACGACGAGTCTTTTTATTGCGTGCACCGTTGGCTTGGAAAGATTATTGCACAGTTACGAAAATGACTAGCGAGATGACGGAATGGTAGAACGTTCAACTTCTTGTCTGTAAGCGGATTTTCAAGGCAAGTTTATACTTTTCTGCACGCAGAAGTGAAGAAATAAAAAGGACTTGAATAGAGGTTCGTTTCTTCCGTTAAAAATTACAACAAATACCGTATCTCGAATGTTTTTTAACAGTTATTCTCTTTTTTTTTCATTATTATATATATGATCTTCTTTTTTATTTTATTTCTTGCACTCTACGAGTTTAAATCTCTAAATTTTGCGTAGGTGCATAAAAATCTGCGAACTTTTCGCCCGGAAACTCCTACTTCCTCTGAACGGAGGAAAATCGCCGAGGGATGAATTTTCAACGAGGCTCGCGTGCTTACAGGGCCCATAATCGAGACACCGGGAGAGTGACTTAAACCCGGCAGATTGGTTTCGCTCGCCTCATCGAATCTGGCAACGTTCCAGCGGCCAGGGTAAGCCTCGCTCGTGTGCGTACCGCCACGAGATACCATCGTGGCCGAGTTTCGCTCGTACACACACCGTGGATACCGTAATAGGTCAGTGGCTTCATCTTCGAAATGATCCTCGCTGCTTCCCAACTCGTACAAGAAACACGCGTTTCGAGATGTCAAGCGAAACGTTTCTGACAAAGCTAGCAAACGATTATCGGAAAATCTGCGTACGTGTATATATGGTCGAATTGAGATTGAGCTTGAGAGGAACAAATGCAGAAGTGACTTGGATCAATAAAATAAGGCCTGGTAATGATATTAGATCTTTCTCCTGCTTCCAATCAAGGAGAACTACGATACGAACGGGTGTTGTTTGACTTTGAAGTAAATGGTGCTGAAAGAATTTAACCTCTTGATCGTCGCAACATATTTTCAATTTTTAAAAAAAATGTACTTTTACTAATAAGTAAATAATTTAAATATTTTTTACTGACATAATTGGTGAGCCACAATCAATTAGGATATAATTTGCACAAAAAAAAGACACTTGATTCACACAATGGATCAAATACTAAATATTAAAAAAATTAAAAAAGTTATATGCACGTTTGTTCAATTTGAAATGCTATAATTTTATAGTCTAAAAAATACACATATATATTATACACAATAAAACTAATATTTATTTTGGGTGTGGTATGCACACACGCGCGCAACATATGCAGCTTTCGAATATATTCAAAATCAAGGAAGAATATATAGATTTCGATTTTCAGTGTTAGAAAATGATTCTAGATGTCACTGTTAAGAAATCGAAATTAATTTCACTTTTATTTAGGGTACAGGAGTGGCGCGCACGGCGATCAAGTGGTTAAAGAAGAAAGGGAGAGATCGATATATGTTCGTGGAAAGCGTTGACTTTATTTATCCGAAACTTGCTTAAGAATTTTGAGAATTCGACAGACAAAGAAAAGACAAACGAAATCGTTCGTGTTTTTGACCGACAAACTTCTCCGAATAACACTTTTAAACTTGAAGTTTTCAATTTTATTGAATTTCGTGAGTCAAAGAGAGCCGGAAACCTTAAAACGAACATCATCAGCTAAATTAAAAAATATTGTCTGTGTATCGAGGAACGAAGGAAAAGTGTAGCCGAACTTTCACGGCGGTAAGAGTTAAAAGCGAAATTAATTTTGCGAGAAAAAATTAAAAAATAAAAGAACTAATAAAAACCTGATGGAAAATTTGCAAACTCTGAGTGCTTCCGAATGCGTAGTAGGAGAACGATGTGTCAAGGCCAAAGCTTGTATAATGTATTCTCCTGTGTGTTCGAATAGTAAAAATCATCCCTGACAAACGAACGAAGGCCGTGAGATCTCCACCCATCAACATTCTCGAATCATTTCATAACAGCGCCATGTTGATGTAATTCAAATATTTCGCGAAACTTTCACGGTTACAACACGGTTCCGACACGGCAGAATAATGAACGCGGGTAGAGAGAGAATGGATATCACCACTGGCGTTTTACGGCGTCTCGTGCTTAATATCGTTAATGAACTCCGTTACGCTGGCGACCCCAACATCCCTGACCTCTCCCGTTGGCAACCGCCCCGTGTACACAGACGCGATAATAAACCGCCCTGATAAAAAGATTACATCTACGCCTCGGTTCCTCCGATTCCGCGGACAGTCGAAATTATTCAAAGCGCTTCAAAGCGGAATCATTTGAAACGAAATGTTCAAATGGAGGACGACAGGTGAATAACTCGTAGACATTAAATATAGTAAAGGGAGAGAAAGGAAAGGAAGACTTTCCTTCGCTTTGGCAAGAATTGTATTTTCTATTCGTTAAGAAGCTTATTCGCATTATCGAATTGTTAGGTAATCGAGAAAGTTGCGTCGATATAAGAGATATAAGAGGAACGTGATTCCTTGCTTTTCTTCTTGATCGAAAACTAAATTATTTTCATTCTGACGGATGATTATTTTGCAACAATATAGCAAAAGCTAGATTACAGTAAGTGTTACGTAGAATATTCCGTATATATTTGTATTATCATACTTATACTCTACGTACTATTGGATTAAAAATTTCTATTAATTATGATCGATAATATAGCGTACAGTATTATATATGAAATATATTAGAACACGAACGTGTCCTTCATCATCGTGCTCGTCGAGAAGCAAAAAGCAGGGGATGAAAAATTCATGCTACGAAGAAATCATCGTCGTTCGTGGAATCACGACAACAGGTATAAAGCTTGCGAGCCGTACATTAGATTCGCGTGTTTTGTTTCCATCGTGTTCTCTCTCGGTCGCTAGATTTTTTCCCCATTATCGGTTGCACAGGATTCGGCCCGGCGAGCTCGTTTCACACAACCTCGTCTTCTCGATCGACAAAGAAAACAATCTTTCTCCCTTCCTCGCGTTCGAAAATGTAAATTCCCCGCGATTTCCCTCGTCTTGTAATTTGAATCTCGCCAGTGAGAAAGCTTCCCGGCGCTGTTTCCGTTGGAAACTAATGTAATTAGATCGCAATGCGAGTTCCTCCAACCCGGAGAATTGCACGCAGCCGGTATTAGGTGTAAAAGAGTGGATAAACATCCAACTTCACGAAGGCAGACTCATAATCCGATAGAACAGTGTTGTTTAACCTCGACCGAGTCGCGAAACACTTTTGAAAAAGACAAATTTACGGAACGCTATAAAATCACTGAGATCACGAATTAAGCAGAATAGCAGAAACAAGCAGGCGCGTAATTTTTATCAATAGCGAGAAAAGATAAAAAGGCAATAATTGGAAAATTACTGTAACAAACTCTTTCATAAAACTACTCCAAAACAGTCTTAATGCGATAGCTTGTCGGTTTTCGCGAATTTTAATCTTTACCAGAGAGAGATTAAACTGATTGACTTTCTAACAGTTTCTTAATTTCATTAGTTACACAAGCACAAGATTATGTACTATACTCAAAAAAAAAAAAAAAAAAAAAAAAAAA
>NIPQ01037652.1:0-11251 GCA_002806875.1 Lepidotrigona ventralis hoosana | reverse complement strand
GTGTGTGTGTCACGCGGTCGCGCAATATTATCGGAGCAATTTCGATTGCTTCCTTTTCTTTTTTAACTCTTTGGCGCGTGTCCTTTGTCCGGGAAATGCAACGAAAGTGTCGGAGGAATGAGCGAAAGAGAGAGAGAGAGAGAGAGAGAGAGAGATCGTTACTACCAGCAAGAGTGGCAAGTCCATTTTTATTTATGGCGCTGTTTGCTCCGAGTGCCTCTTTATTCGATTGTTTATCAGGGACCGCTTGCCTCTCCTCTCCCCCTCGGTTATTCCTCCTTTTGCCGATCGCTCGCTCGTTTCGCTCGTTCGGAATAGTACCGCGAGGTTCCCGCGATTCCGTGTAAATCCCGTCTGCTGGCGCGAGAACAGATCGAACTCTCTACGTTCGCAGGTTGCTAGTGATTAATTTTTGAGAAAGAATTCGCCGAACATTCGCTGCAAATTAAACTGTTTATAACTTGGTCGATGGAATTTCGAATTCCTTGAGATGACGTTTGGTAGTATATTTAATTAGGAGAAAGAGAAAGAATCCATCGAAGAATTGAGGTTTCTTTAGGGTTGCTAGTAATCTTCTTGAGGGAACTTTCAGTATCAAACTTGTTATTTATAGTTATCGATAGAATTGTTGTCTAGATAGAGATATCGTGCAGATTACAGTTTTGTAATTAAATTAAATTAAATATTGTAATTAAATTAAATAAATTAAATTTGTAATTAAATAAAATAATTAATTTTCTGTGTCTCGTTTTCTAAGTCTCGATTTAGTTGACAAAGGAGCTCGATTTAGTTGACAAAGGCTCGAGTCTCAGTTGACAAAAAAGGACCTTCGTGAAGAAAATTGTTTCAAGAAAATCATTTGAGAGATCGATGAACAATCTTTGCAACTTCTGTAATTTAAAATTTCCTACAAATGTATCTTGAATGTATGTACTTCACAGTTGTTGCACGTGCGATACGTGCGTTCTTGCGTCTTTCAATTTCCCATAAATGCACGAGCGTTCCACATGGTGTGGACCAATAAGAGACGATCTATGCGATTTCGTCGCACGGAAAGCCGATCGTAGAACAGTTTCACCATCTGGGAAAAATTCTCTCTTTTTCTCTCTCGGTCCCCTCCAATTTCCCCTTTCGTCAGCCGGCGGTGTTCCGCCTACTCTTGTTCACCTACAATGCTCTTTTTGTGGATCTACGAGCACGGATTGCCGAGGAGGATGCAAATAAACAAGATCGTTATTTCTTCGCTGCCAGCGAGTGGGACTCCACTCTCGCGTAAGAGCGAGATGATATTCTAGATTTCAGTAGATTTCTTCGTCGAGAACCGACGACGAATTAGGACTCGGTTAGACGTCGGTTCTCGAGAAATTTCTAAACAATTCCCCCTCCTCCACCGATAGGAAGTTAAATGCAACAAGCGAATTTTTACTCGTGGAAAGTTTAATCCCGTTTATTAATTCTTTATAAGATGTTTCATGAACGGAATCTTCCGAAGAATTTCCTAATTGTAAGCTGAACATTCGTGTCAATAATTCAAATTCTTCACGTTGTTCTGAGGGAATTGTTAAAGGAGCTATTGTTGAATTTAGAAGAAGGAAAATGTTCAAGCTGTCGTTACTTTCGCAATTCTTCAATACTGAATATTGCACAGCTCCCGTTCTGTCCTCGCAAATATCTCTTGAATGCCTTATTAAATGTTAACGAGGAATTTCAGGCTTAATCTCGTTTCTCGTAAACTTTCAGCACTGTCGCCGATTGAAATATTTCTGTCAAAGGATACTGAGCTTGCATTTATTAATTTTTCAATCTACTTCATTATATTTGTCTTTTACTTTATACTTCGATTCGAAGTGTAAAGGGATAATAAAGCAATTGTTTAAATAGAATTTAGATGAAATAGAAAATTACGTAAATATATTTGTTATTGCGTAGTTTGTTAAATAGTCGGATCGATTCATTGTAGAATGATTAATAAACAGGTTTCGATGAATGTAAGAGAAATTTCGACTGAAACGTGAAGGTTTCGATGGACGAAGAAGAACTAGTAACGAGTGTCAAGCATTTTTCGTACGGGATCGAAAGCTAGTAGAATAAAACTAAACGCAGCAGCCATTCTAACCCTTGAAGTATTACGAACCAAAATAATTCGAAACTGAACAATTATAAAAATGATTTTAATCATTCGATAAACACATATTTCCACTCCTATTAGTTCGATTGTTAATTTTACTTTTATTTCCTTTCTTTTCTAGTCGATTTTAATTTGTTCAAAACTGTGAATGAAACTAATTATTTAAGAAGAAAAATCCATTGTTTTTCTAATAGTGAGAACCACTAGAAATCACGATAGCGTGAAAAATAAATTTTTTAAGAAAATTTACGTGGATATCATTGGGAAATATAATTTTGAACGAACAAAATGGAATGTTGGTAATGTAATACAAATTTCTCTCAGATTTGGCAAATTTTAAACGTTTACTCTAAATGTATGATAGCCATTAAAATTTCAAACACAACTGTTACAAAGTATATAAATTATATAAATTTCCAAGTATATAAAATTCTAGAAAAACTCTCTGTAAAANAAATTTTTTTTTTTTTTTTTTTTTTTTTTTTTTTTTTTTTTTTTAAGCTTCGAGAATTGATTTTCCACGACACTTGACACAACTTGCAAACGATAGATCAGTTTTCATCACCATTTCACGGTGATTCTTTGCCCGCAATCTATCACGACGATGAAGCTACTCGAACGTGTTGCGATTTTAATGGCCGTTCGTTGTCAGGAATAACTAATGGCTTTCGTTTCTGTTTTTCTTTGTTATTTCACGTCGTGAATCTTCGACACCGCGGCAATCATCTACGAATCATTATTTCTTCGCCCTTTCTCTCCCCCCCCTTCCAACTTTGCGTCTTATTTCCATATAAATGCATTAAGAAAACGAAATGTAAATCTTTCAGAAAATTCTTCATCAGTCGCTATGTAATCAATCGAAATATCTTTTATCGCTGTGGATACTTTTCATCAATTGCATTTTAGTTTATTTAATTTCTATATTTTCATATTTTAGCTTGCGTCAATTTTTCATTTATCCGTGCTTTTTTCTCAAGAAGCATTTCCATCTTCATTTCATACTTCAAAGGCTTTCTTGCAGTTCTTCTATTTTTTTGTATATTTAATTGTTGTATGCTGCATGTAACTTTTATACATATTTTTCCAATATTGTTACAGTTGTACGTTGTTACTGAATGCATTATTAAATTCTGAAATTATCCCGAATATTCTATGAATTTTACGCCATTTTCGTCAGCGAATTGGAAAGACTCATCAGATTGGAAAATTCTAAGAACATTTCCAGTTCGATGTTGAGGAACGATCGTTATTCATTTACGAGTATTTCTATGATTTCCCTGATTATTTCACCTCGAAGAATTCTCAAATGAACGAAAGACGAAATTATCAGCGTGAATTTGAAAAGAATTATTCAATCACCGTTAAAAGACAATTTTTCAGTTTCAAATATTTCGCTTTGACGTACGTACCCAAGTCGCGAACATTTTAACGAGTTTCAATTTCATGCCCCGATTCTGCCTACAAAAGGGAATACGAATTTTAATGAATTCTTTTAACCACCCATTACAGAACCATCGCCATTACCAATACACTTCGTTTCGTTGCGTTTTTTTTTCATCATTCAGAACATGGACCGTGAACTTTTAGAAGTGATATTGAATTTAACGATTCGTGAGATATTTTAAATATTAAAAATGTTTCAAAACACTCGGTTGAATCGCGATATTTTTCTCGCAACTTCGAGCGTGGAGAAGTCAAATCGAGAAACATCAACAAGAAGAAAAAAAAAGAGAAAGAAAGTGAATGAGCTGTGCAGCATTGTTGGTGTTCTCGTTATTTTTAGTTTTTATCGTTCCGAGTTTTGCTCGCATTTACAACGTTCCTCGCGTAGAATAGAGCCAGCCGGTAATTTTGAACTTGAAACACTTGCACAATGGCCCGCAAGTCTCATTAATTTTACTTTCGTCTTCTGTTCGCAGGTAAGAGCCCACGAGTTTGTGCGAATTTTATCCTTCGATCCCCGGAGAATTCTGACGTTCTTCGTTCTTTCTTCTGGGCAAGTAACTTTCTTTCACGCTATGACTTTATAATTTTCATACACTTCGAATGTTAAAAATATTCTTCGTTATTTCAGTAAAAATAAGCTTGCAATAATTACTATACATTTCAAGTACTCTTTATATTTTATTGGGATATAAAACAGAATTTTTTATCTCTCCACTGCTTTCTAGGATCTAATCTGAATTGCAAATATTTGCAGAAAAGTAACTCGGAATTTATCAAAATTATCAACTGCTACTTGTAACACCAGAAAGAAATGATTACGGAATTATTACATTGATACATATCAATCGAATGTAGTATAAAATATAAAATACAAAATAATTAAAATCATATAAAAATAATATAAAAGTGAAGTGATATTAATTATAAAATAATATATATAATAAAACTAATAATATATATATAATAAAATTTTCTAATAGCTTACTACCACTCCACGTTAATCAATCTTCAAACGAACCTAATACACACCCTCTCGATTTTCATTCACGAAACACACGTAAAACCGTCGTGCGTCTTTCGTCCTCGTCAACGACGTTCTCAGCCCTCGAAGAGAGCCGGTTCGTCGACATGGATGGATTTCAATTTTCGCGTGCGGACGGGAGGAATGACGTGTCGGGGTTAATTCGCCGGTAAAGATTTTACGAGGGTCTGTCACCGGGACGAAAATCGTTCCTCTTGGCGAAGTCGAGACGCAACAACTCGGCGATAAAATTTCAGACTTCGTTCCGTGAAGGTCGTTCGTCGAAAGTCACCTCGAGAAAACGACGATGCTTTTTTTCANTGTTTTTTTTTTTTTTTTTTTTTTTTTTTTTTTTTTTTTTTTCGTCGGCAGAAGAGATCATCGTAATCGTAATCGTGCCGCGAATTCATTCGAATTTAATCGTCGTCGGGGATGGATGAGTTCGTGCCCTTGTGAAATGACACGAATGAAATTGCAATATTGAAATCGCGCAGTATAGCAATGAATTTCTGGAATATTCCTTTTCAAATTCACAGTGCAGCCTTGTTAAATGCTCTCGGCAATTTTAAGTTTTTCGCAAACGATTGTTTTGGTGTAATAATTATTACAGCGAAATAGAATAATAGGGACAAAAGAACGGATAAGTGTTTTTTTCGGGTTGCAGTTTCTGACGTCTCCTATCTAACTATAAAATACTCACGTCAAAATTAGGACAAATAACGAAGTTTTCTCTAAAAACAATAAATCGTTCTTGAACGATCCAATTAAAAACGATTTCGAACGATTTGCATTTTGCATCGACTTGATATCGACATATATCGTTCGTTATTGTCGGTGCGTGGATTTTGAAACAGACAGAAATTTGTTTAATACATACACTGGTATTTGTACTGTGTCAGTAGAGTATTCGTTCGCTTTTCAAATTTCCCGCGAATGCATGAAATCCCCATTAACACTAGAACCGTCGAGTGTAAAAGCATAAAATTCCCGAAGACATTAGAAGGAACGGAAAATCTTTATAATAAAATACAAGATACGCAGGCTCTTATTTGTATTTCACGAGGAATCACTCAAGTCTGCAAAAATACACTGTCTCGTATCTGTCATAAAATATCTGGACAGAAATTGTCAATTTTGACCATTTTGATGGTTCTAGTGTCAAAATCATGTTACAAGTAAACTACCTGTGGAAGAGAAATGAAGAAACACGATGGGTTGTTCTCCAAGAATCCCGGTTCCACCGATTGAAACCTTGGCGAGAATCCCCTGTCTCTCGGTGATTTTTCTCGTTAGCCGCGTCCGGAAGGGCAGGATGTCCCTCGGATTGTGCCGCCGGACTATTAGAAGGCAATCGAAGGGGATGGCGCGAGGCGCAATTGCCACGGCGAGCAAGAGGAACGATGCACGAGGCATCCAGCAGCGGAAGAGAAGAAAATAGTCTCCTCTCTGGATGAACAAGAGAGAGAGAGAGAGAGAGAGAGAGAGAGAGACGAGCTTCCATCTCTCGCTGGGGTCGTCGAAGACCGAAAGAGTGAAGAGGGAGGGAAAAATAAAAGGAGAGTGAGAAGAAAGAGAAAGAGGGGGAGAAATCGAGCGAGCGAGGGAGAAAGGGGGAGCAGGAGAGAATTGCCAAGAATATCCGAGGGCCGATGACCCGTGACACACAGTCGTATATATACTTGATATCATCACTCAACGTCCGACTTGCACGCACGCGATTTTCTGAATGCGCGCGAGTTTCTGTGACCGTGTTTCCTCGCGTCGCGTTGCCAACGAATATGTAATTCTTTTCTTCTTCCCGTATTCTTTCCTTATTTTAGTAGCTTTTTAAGTAGATTAGTCGCATTTCTGTTGTCAAGTCTCGACCTTATTATTTTTGACTCATCCTATAGCAACTTTTGACCAAGGATGTACGTGATTGTGGGGATTAAATTTTAGCTATACTACAACGTCGTGTTCTCTAGAGAGAGGAGAACTTTTGAGGTTCATAGCGAAGTTTCAGATCAAATTTTTAACACTAGAACTACCGAGTCGTTGAGACGTAGCTATCGCTACCAAAACCAGTCAAAATGATTGGTACTGGTACAAGTAGCCATGATACAAAATTACTTTTATTTTAAATGAATAAAACAAAATTAAAGTTCATCATATTAATCGATAATTGCGAAGAAAAAAATGTAACATGAAGTAGGAATTTTAAAATAAAGTTGTCAGACCAGTTAAAATGACTGGTGTTCTAGTGTTAAAGAGAAGTTGTGAGAGAATTTCTCACAGAAAGATTTGTTTCTTCCTTTTAACGATTATCGATGACTATTCGTAAGACTTATTACAAACCGTTGTTTGTAGTAAGACTGAAACGAGAAATTGAAGTAGAATTTGCGATACATGGCCAGCCATCGCGTCACGCTCAACGTGACCAGCCTTAGCTCCTCTTCTTTGTTATTCCGTGCTTTCCGTGCAGTTTCGACTCTTCTTTAATGACGAGGTCAAAGGTTCTCGATAACTCAGGCACGTAATGTACGAAGAATTGAAAGATGACAAACTCTCTGGCAACCTTGACTCACTCACGATTCGCTCGCAAGACAAACAGACTGTTGACGATGACGATCATAAAATTATTCACGACCGCTTTCATTGCTAAGGTCTGAGCCTTCTCCCCACTTAAGCGCCATTTCACAAAGTGTGTAATATGTTTCTAAACGTAAAGTGTCCAGAGGTTTCTATCAAAATCCGTCAATCTTCTTAGAAAAATTCGTAGTTGATCGAGTAAGAAATACAACAAACAATGCTTTCACGAAGAACCAGTGCACTGGGTTTCAACAGAGTATGATTTTAACGATAGAGTTACAATTAACACGTTATGTGTTGTAAACAGAAGCTAAGGTTATCAAAGTAACGTTTGCCGATAGTTGATTAAATCTGATTTCCATTCATTTCTCTCCTTCACACCTTTCGTCCAATTGACAAATTATCGATCACAGATTCCATTTTTATTAATCTTGTAGTTCAATCTCAAATAAGTAACGTAAATTTTGATGTTCGATTTGAAAACAAAAACGAGACTGTAAAGTGCAATGAATTAATGTACTGTACGAAATGAAATGAAACATTTGTAAAGTTTAATTGAATTTGTATAAATTAATTGCAGTTGATCTAAGATCGAAATATCTTCGAAACCATTGATTGCGTGTAGAATAGAGCTCGAATTGAGTTTCTCGCGGTTCGAGCATCTCTTTTGTCCAGCTCGATCGTCGTATCGTTGTTATCACAGTGGAAAAAACGAGATCGCGTCACGATGAAAAAAACACGGGTCTCGCGATTTATTTGCAACGACACTCGTAACTTGCAGCTTCTCTCTCTCTCTCTCTCTCTCTTTTCTCTTCTTTTTTTTTATCGAGGCTAAGAATACTCGCCAAGCTGCTTTGTTTGACGTTGCTCGCTTTGGGCGATGATAACTCTGCGTTATCGTCGACTCCCGAGTTCATTGTTACTGTAAAAACGGGAGAGGGAGAATGAAGAAGAGCAGCTTCGATCGGGAAAAATAACGGTCCCTCGATCCGTCGTTTTCTTTCTTCGATTCTTCATTCTTTGAAGAACAGATCTCGTCCTAATACGGATGAAGACGACTTTCGTGAAAAGAATTTCAGTTTTGTATAGGATCTTCTTCTTTGTTCATTTTCGATCTTAATGAGACGAAGCATGTTTGCGAGCATGGTTGGGAATTTTTATGCGAGAAGCAGCTGCGTTGGAAAGATTCTCAATTTTATACACGCAAGATCTTTTCTCTTCTTTCATCTCATTTTCAATCTTGATGGGATGAAGCGTGTTTGAAGATGGCTGGAATTTTCGAAGCAGATTTTTAATTTTTGTTCTCTATTCGGTTGTTCAATCTTCAGTGAGACGAAGCATGTTTGAAGGTGATTGGAACATTTATTAAATCGTTACGTGGCAGAGGAAATTTATTTTAAATTCCTCTCTTAAAATCTCTCTTTCGTCAGTTTCTCTTCGGACTTTCTTTCCTTTTAATGAGACGAAGTGCGTTCGAAGATAAGTCGAACCTTTGCGAAATGGAACTACACCTCAGAAAATTCTATTTTCGACTTCTCTCTTTATTCGGATTATTCCGAATATTTATTATTTAGTTACCATGAATGAAATATCTCCGTAAAGATATTTTTTTGTTAATTTTTTAGCGAAATCGTGAATTCAAACGAGGATGATTAGAAGCTTTCACGAAGCAATCGCGATAACTTTTCTTTAACAAAACGAAACGTTTCCATTAATTTCACTTCCAAAACCGAGTCGCTCCAATTCGCGGCGACAAAAATAACCTCTCACGCCTCAATACTTTTCAATTCTCCGCCACCATATCAGCGTCATACCTGCTACCCACTGTTGAAATGCATCGGGAACGTCGTCATCGGCCGATCGTTTCATCTCGCCGAGCGATGAAAACAATCGCCAACACCCACTAGATGGAAACAAACATGAGAGACCAACTCTCATGAGGAATGCCGCGTAAACGGGCGTCGAACAACGTCGAAGAAACGCGTAATACGCGTAATATGTCGGTTGCGACAGAAAACGTCGAAGGGGACACCCGATTTGTCCATGGGGAACAGACCGGCCAGGAAACGATCTTTTCACCCGCCATCGGGAAATTCGATTTTTGCATAAACACGTGGGTTTTGCGGCAACGTGGGCGATCAAAGTGGGCAGCGCGCGGTTGTTACTCGTGTTGTTTCGACGATGCGTCATCCTTTTCCTTCGTTACGGTCCGCTCTGACTTTCCTTGAAAATGGAACCTTACGTTCGTCAGTGAACTTGAAGTTTTTAGTTTGGAATTTTATTACGAAGAGAGGATTAACATTCGTGGAGTAGAACGTAAATACATCTTGAATTTATAGATTGTTTTTCATTTTTGACAGTATTTTGTTTTGATTGCCTTTAAAATGGAACTGAGATTTTGGTTTGTAGTTTGACGAAAGGCGGATTAATATTCATAGAGTGGAATGTAAATACATCTTGAATTTATAGGTTGTTTCCCATTTTTCAGAGGATTCGCGAGTTTCGAGAGTGATTAGCTTATGATTCGTTATTTTGATTCCCTCGAAAATGGAACCTTCGGTCGTCAGTGAACTTGAGGTCCGCTTTTTGGTTTGGAATTTTACGAAGAGAGAATTAACATTCGTGGAGTAGAATATAAGTGCATCTTGAATCTATAGATGGTTTCTCATTTTTCAGAGTATTTTGTTTTGATTGCCTTTAAAATGGAACTGAGATTTTGGTTTGGAGCTTGACGAAAGGCGGATTAATATTCGTGGAGTAGAACGTAAATACATCTTGAATTTATAGGTTGTTTCCCATTTTTCAAAGGATTCGCAAGTTTCGAGAGTGATTAGCTTGTGATTCGATATTTCGATTCCCTCGAAAATGGAACCTGACGTTCGCTCATCAGTGAATTTGAGGTCTGCTATTTGGTTTGGAATTTTACAAAAAGAGGATTGACATTCGTGGAGTAGAACGTAAATACATCTTGAATTTATAGATTGTTTTTCATTTTTGAGAGTATTTTGTTTTGATTGCCTTTAAAATGGAACTGAGATTTTGGTTTGTAGTTTGACGAAAGGCGGATTAATATTCATGGAGTGGAATGTAAATACATCTTGAATTTATAGGTTGTTTCCCATTTTTCAAAGGATTCGCGAGTTTCGAGAATGATTAGCTTATGATTCGATATTTCGATTCCCTCGAAAATGGAGGGTCGTCAGTGAATTTGAGGTCTGTTTTTTGGTTTGGTCTTTTATTACGAAGAGAGGATTAACATTCGTAGAGTAGGACGTAAATTCATTTCGAATTTATAGATTGTTTTTCATTTTTGAGAGTATTTTGTTTTGATTGCCTTTAAAGTGGAACTGAGATCCACTTATTGGTGAATTCGAGATCTGCTTTTCTAGTTTCGAGGATAGAAAATTTCTTGATGATGAATTTATAATTTGTTTCTTATTCTTAAAGTTTCAATAGTAATTAATTTTGAAGTCCAACACTCCATCTACCTTTAAAATGGAACTGATATCCGTTTATTAATAAATTTGAACGTTATTTCTCATTTTTGTGGAAATTCGCAAGTTTCGGGAGGAAAGAGATTAATTTGTGGAATCGAGCGTTACTTGATAATGAATTTCTGGTTTATTTCTCATCGTAAGAATCGTCGAGTTTGGGGAATAATTAGATTATAGCACAATACTCTGGCTTTCTTTAGAATCGAATTAAAATTGATTTTATATGCCAACAAACGTGATTTATATTCCATTTTTAAGAGAACTGAATATTTAATTCACTTCGAAATATTTAATTCACGATCCGACAAGTCCCTCTTCAAGATCTATTTACAGACCTATTTACAGACCTATTTTTTTTTCACTTTTCAGAAAAAGTATTGAATTATTAAAATCTGAGAAATAGATTATAGTTTTAGACACTTTGACCTCTTTTTTAATGGAACGAAGATCTCGTAAAATGATATTTTAATAAAAGAAGAAAAAACGAAACTAAAAATTTAAAATCCCTCGTCCTCTGAATCTCTTTCCTTCACTGTACAAATTTTTACTAAAAAAAAAAAAAAAAAAAAAAAAAATTTATTAAAAAAAAACCAA
>NIPQ01037648.1:0-11224 GCA_002806875.1 Lepidotrigona ventralis hoosana | reverse complement strand
AAGTCCGTTTAATAACAATCAACGATTGATATTTGATTGTTCTCACAATTTTCGAAAAAACGAGACTGTTTCGCTGTTCTCTTTGTCAAATGTATTTTTCGATTAACGGGATACCGGAAAATAGGAGTACACGCACGTGTCGAACCGACGAGGCGACACGTGATGGATCGCGTNTCGAACCGACGAGGCGACACGTGATGGATCGCGTCGCGTCGCCTCTATTTGCATCCCGTGTGAATATTTTAGCTTCTGTCACGCTATCTCGTCTATTAACCACCGAGAGGAAAGGCAAATAGCTTTCCGAACGCACAGCGTGTATAACATCGCATCTCTCTTTCTCTCTCTCTCGTGTGATTTGTTATAAAAAAATTATACTCGAAAAAGATGAGAACGTTGAATAAAAAAAAAAATCACTCTGCAATTTCACGTTCATTAGCGTTCATTGGCTATCTGTATATCTGTAAATAATAAACTCGCGATATATTGTACGGAATGAGTACATAGTAATTTTAAACATACTACGTATGTGTGGCTACCAATTGTAAGAACAGTTTCTCCTTTTCTTTTACGGGATGTCTGCACACACATACAGGTATACAGTGACAGCAATTTGAAAATATCCCACGTCCCGCTATTCGTACCAAATATTCTACATTCCACATTCTATATCCCACATTCCATATCTCACGTTCCACATGTCCATCTCATTATCCCTGCAATAATCTGCGATATTCTACATCCCACACATATTCCATATTCTACGTATCCACATCTCATATTCCAGTGTTCCACGTTCCGCATCTTGTATTCCATATTCGACGTTCCATTATCCGTGTGATGTTCTACAGCAATATTCTGTAACATTCAGCATTCCGTGTTTTATACATTATATCCCATGTTTCATATATCTCGCTCACATCTTGTGCCCTACACTTCATATTCTTTATAGAGTATTCATATCTTAAATTCCATATCCCATGTCTCGTCCGTTCATGCGCAGTGTTTTACATTCCACAATTTATATCTCGCGACCCACATCTTGTACTTCGCGCCACGCAACTTCTATATTCTACGTGCCAGAATCCCATATTATTAAATTGAAATGGACATATTTCATCCCACATTCAATACTTTGCATCGTATATTCTGCATCTTACATTTCTGTCCAGCAATTCCCTTTTTTTGAAACGTAAAAAACGAGAATGTAGAAATGTGCGGGAAAATTCACGAAAAATTCGGTGATGGTGTGAAATGCACGCAAGAAATTTCCTATTCTGTAAAATGAATTTCGTTGCCCATGAATTTCCATAAAATTTCTTGTCCCACGAAATGAACTTTGTAGCCCACAAATTTTGCACAAGGTGAACACACTTTGTGAAAGTTTAATCTGAAGATTTCTATCTCACAAAATGAAGTTTTTGTGGAATGAAATTTTCCTACTGAAGTAATCTGTGGGCATTAATTGAAATCTATTGTCCCACAAAATGAACTTCACAACTCACAAACTTTCCACAAAGTTAACTTGCACATTCGCGAATTTCACTGTTCTTCAGAATGAATTTCGCAGCCCACAAAGTATATCGCAAAGGGCTTTCCATCTCACAAAAAGTAAAGTTTTATCTCACAAGAGCTGTCACAATTTTCCTACAAAATTAATCTGAGTGAGTACTGACTGAAATTTGTTATCCCACAAAATGAAGTTTACAATCCACAAACTTTCAACAAATTTGTGGACAGCCGCGTATTTCACTGTTCTCCAGAATGAACTTTGCAGCCCACAAAGTATGTCACAAAGGACTAATCTGAAAATTTCCATCTCACAAAAAGTGAAGTTTTATCTCACAAGAATAAAGTCACAATTTTCCTACAAAAGTAATTCGAGTATTGGCCGAAATTTGCTATCCCACAAAATGAACTTCACAACCCACAAACTTCCCACAAAGTTAATTTGCGAGCACCCTCGAATTATGTGGTCAGTAAATTTTCTAACATATAAAAATTTCTTGTCCCCACAAGTGGAAGTGTCTTCAAATTAGCCACAAAGCTAATTTGTGGGCCGATGTGAAAATCCCTGTCCCACAAGATGAATTTCATAGCCCACACATCTCCCCGGAAACTAATTTTTAATCATGTACGACATATCTGCCACAGCCACGAAGTGAATTCACGAGATTAATTTTGTGGGGCAAGAAATTCGAGCCATCCGGCAGATATTAGCTTTCAGGCAGTTTGCGAGCTGTGAAATTCATTTCACGGGATAAAGACGTCCACAAATTTGCGGGCTGCGAAATTCATTTCGTGGGACAAGAGATTTTCAGCTGGCCCGCAAACTGTCTCTGTTGGGAATTCCCAGGCGATATTTCCTCATCCCTCGGTCTTATGGGAAACGCGTTTAGGAAAATTGAGAGAGAGAGACAGGCGAGAGAGGAGAGGGCGAGACACGGAATGTGGAAAAGAATACGTGAAAAATGTTCTTCGCGGGGGATGAGAAGAATTGGTTGAGCAGCGTGTGGGATATTGGAATGCAAAAAGTGGAGTGAGGATTGCTGATGTGGGATCCTACGGGCACGTAGGATGTTACGTAAGGTTACGTGAAATACGAAACGCGAGATGAGATGGGAGATGTTAGTATCGTTGCAGTATAAATGTTGAAATAGAATGTTGTCATGTATTATTGGAGCCGAAGGGTTGAAGCGGAAATATCTCGTTTAATATCGTTAGAGTCGTCGTTCTAGAATACAGGATAAAGACCGACCGAGGGTTTAGGACATGAGAAGTATAAAAATAGGGATATGGAATATCGGTAGGTAGGACGAGATAAGATTGATAAGATACGTGAGAAACGTTAAAAGTGGATAAATTCGGATGAAAGATATGAAATACGGGACGAAGGAACGCGTAATGAGTGAAAAGGACGAGCGCTCAAAGATGATTTCAGCATGATTATTCAGACCGTGTTTCTTTCTTTTTCTTTCTCTCCGTGCAAATGCTGCAGTGTTGTGTAGCTCGAGCGCTTCGACGACGATGTACTTTGGTTAAAAATTTCCTGTAATAAAATACAGAATCACGTTCACGTTTCTCGACTATCAACGACTTTCATATTTCATGGATATTCAATGGCGTCGTTTCGGCGGTGTTTTTCTTTTTTTCTTTTTTTTTTTTACGTGTCATCCAAATAAACGCGCGATTAAGAAGCATCACCGCAGGCTGGCAGACTGTTTCGTGGAACGAGACCTCTCTGTGTCAGGTTTCGTGATTACACGCGTACCACCTTGGTGTCGGCGACCCCTTTCGCAGCACACACACACACACACACACACACGCATATATATATATATATATATATATATACGAGTCGTACGAGTTTTTCCCAACCCTGTCGCGTCCCGCCCGTTGTCGGTCGTTTCCCCGAAGGACCCGAAAACCCCCTTCGCGTTTTCCCACGGGCGGTCGGATGTGGCGCAACGATCGATAATATAGAGAACAAACGCGGAACGTGTTTGAAGTACAATCTTGTTTTCTAGGTCTCTACGTTGTAGAACGCAGGTACCTCGCGTAGTTTTTTCTCTCTTTTTTTTCTTCTTTTCTTCCATCGCACCTCGATGCCGGAACAAACTCCATTTCTATCTCCTCTCTCTCTCTCTCTCTCTCTTTCGTTTTTTTCCCTTTTTCCCTACGCTTAAAAGTCTCTTACGTATTCTCGCGCGTTGCGCACAGGGGAAGGAAAGAGCGAGCCTGGCCACTTCTTTTTCCGTAACAGCTCAGCACACGAACACCACCGCCAGCACGTTCCCCGGCCGCGCCGTACTGAAATTCACTTTGGCCCCGGGAATAGTCACGCGATTTAGTTTCACTGCCTTTTTCAACTCTCGTTATTCCGTTCGTTCGTTCGTTCGTTCGTTCGTTCGTTTACGCGCGCACAGAGAAGCGAGACAAAGAAGACGGCGGTGTACGTTTACGTACGTACGTACGTTTATCCGTACGGAGGATCGGTTAGTTAGACGCTTTGAATGCCAATCGGATTTTTAAGTAGTCATAGCCTGTGACTAATTGCAAACTTCTCCGCCCGATGTACGGCTATCTCGGTAACCGCATCGACGGGCCCCGGCATTCCTCTGATCCCTTCCATTTCCTTCCCTTTCTTTCCCTTCTCTTCCTCTTATTCGCCTCTCGGCCTTTTACCAAATATACGACTACCCGTGGCAGAGAGCCGTCTTCAGCCTTCGTTTTCAACGTTCGTGCATACTTCGCATAATTTTATTGCCGCCCGGGAGAAATACGTGCCATAAAAGAATCGCGGGGACAAAATGCACGCGGCCGGTGGGAAGGAAGTCTCGTGAAGCAAAGGGCGAGGCACGAAATGGACGTTACGACTCTGTTGTTGTTGCCGAGAGAGAGAGAAGAGTTGGAGCGTTGCAGAACGCGTTCCCTGCCAGTGGAGAGAACGGGAGAACGTTCATATTGGATGTTAAGTGGCATGGTTCCTGGCCGGTGGACAGGGAGAGACGAGGTAACCGATTGACAGTTCGATAGGTCGCCTTGGTCGTTATCGGTGTCGTCGCGCTCGCCAGAAGAAACTCGCGGGAGAAGCGTTGGAGTATGAGTAGGAGGACTCCTCCGGGCGAGCGTAGAGATTTAATCGAGCGGATCGGTGCTACGGGGCGCGTGCTACGCGCGTATACGGCCCGGCTTGACCCCTCCGTACGCAATAAATCAATTATCGCTCGTTAGCGAGAAAAATGCACCTCCGATCGAATCACGTTACTTGACCCCCGGGTGTCATGGTAACCAGAACGGTGTTTTGCAAGCACGCGCGTCCGGGCAACAACGCACGTCGAGTCTTCACGATCATCACTCGACTTCTTAACTCGACTATTTATTCGTAACGACTTTTTCTTCCTTTGTACCCTCCTCTCCCCTCTTTGAGTCGAGAATCGCGCGGCGCGACGTTAACTTCACACGATCCCTTTGGCCTCCGGGTCAGCCGGCAATCGCCAAGATATTGTTCCCTCGCTCGTTTCATTCTTCCTCGTCCACCCTCTGCTCGTCGATTCACCTCGGACGCTGACAGGCACGAAAATAAAATACTCAATATCGACCTCGATAGATCGAGACCCTCGATGGAATCTTAGTAAGACGAGTGGCCGAGCGAAACGATCATTTCCCTTTGGTTCCAGATTCTTTGTTATTTTTATTGCAGGGCGTTTGCTTCTCACATGGTTCCCAAAGCGGTTCCCGCATCTACAACTCACGAAAGAATATCGCAATGATATTTGATGTAAGAAATGTTCCTTGCCAATGACGTACAACGTGATATATTTCTCCCGTTCGTTTAACAAATTTGTCAGATTGTTTGTATATTCTATTTAACGTATTTTTTAATTGATTTAAATCATATCGTGGTACAGTAGTCGAAATTACTTCAGTTTCAAAGTTTCCAAGAAATCTTGTGTTTCTTTCTTTTTCCGGTTTATTCCATTTAACGTGAAAATTTATATTTTCATTGGTTATAGAAAGATATTCTGTGTGTGTGTGGCCCTGTTCTAGACATTAGACGCGCGCCTAATTGTAAGATAGCGTCCGATAGAAAGTAGAAAAGACCGCGTTGGTCAGACGGAAACCTAACCTAAACGAGCGATATATCGTTTGCCAATATCGCGCGAAGATACGCAACTGCAACTTCAGATCGAAAGATGTTCTTTTTCCCGTCAATTAACCCAAACCTAACCTAACAACTAACCTATTTTTTNTAACCTTTTTTTTTTTTTTTTTACGTGGAGGAAATCTTTAAACCTAACCTAACCTAAGCCTGTTGAGAATATTATGGACGACTATAATCGTTCAGACGTTACGTGCATTACACGCGCATGCAGCTGTGGAGTTTTGCGATGCGAGCGTCAGGTGTTCGGTGGCCAAGGTATCAATGAACGACTGAATCCGCGTTTGCCAAGCGCGTTCTTCCTTTTTTCCTTTCGCTTTTCGTTCCGAGCTATGAATCGATGCGAATTACACGAGCAAACGAAGCTTCCCTTCGAGCAGCAGGTACAAATATAACAGCTCGAAGAACGTATGCACGTGTCTCGCACGTGAAATAATACGAATTACCAAGGTGAAGTCGACGAGCAATTTCGTTGGCTAGTTATATATATATATATATATATATATATACATACAGTCGCGGTCTAGACACACGATTTCTTGTTCTAAGCGAATATGGTTGTTGATTCTTTCTCCACTGAATCGATTAACACTTTCGATACTAACGACGGCTATAGCCGTCCCATAAAGAACTCGCATCAATTCATAACTTGGACTGAGCATACCTATCTCCTTGTTCTTCAAATGTTTTGTTTATATGTTTCAATTCAGTCGTACAATTGACAGAACGTAATTACAATTGTTCGATGTTTGAATAATTGTACGATTAGTATAATATAATTTTATTTATTATATCATTGTTGTAATTATTTGAATTACTTGTACGACTTGGCACAACATAATTATTATAATTGCTCGATGTTTGCATAGTTGTGCGATTTGGTATAATATAATATTTCAATAACTGTACGATTATAATGTTTTCAACTGTACGACTGGTGTAACACAATTATTATAATTATTCGATTCGGAAGCGATTGATAAAAGTGACACGGTCATAAGTGGCCATCAAATGGTGTAAAAACTTTTCCTTCAACGTTTGGAATTCACGTTGGTTGTATATAAGTTCAAAACAAAGGAAGACCATTTCGACCGCCGATTTTCACCTAACTGTCTTAATAAAACGAATTATCTTTAAATAAAAATCCTCTTAGGCTGATTGTTGGACATTTCCCTACGATTCGTATTTTGGTAGCAATGATATTCGAAAAACCTGTAGCCCAAGAAAATTCCCGACAAAAGTTTACAACGTGTCTGTCCACCGTTTCGAAAGTCTTCGATATCGAAAATTACGTAATGATAATCATTTTGATTTAACAATATACCGCCAGCAATTCGTTACATTTTTCACGGTGAAATTTAATCAAGATTAAGTCCCTTATCCGGTGAGATGGCGTTCGTGTACGATCGTGTTGCCCCGTTCTCGCGATTAAATTGTCCCCGTTTAATGAAAGAGAATCTTTGGAGTCTTTCGTATCGGGAAGATTCAATTCCCATCGTCGTGATTTAAAGTAGTGAGAGGAGGAACCTCGGTGTTTACCCAGCCTTTGTATTTAAGAAGCTCGGACGGAACTCGTGGCGTGATAAAAAAAAAAAAAAAANGGGGCAAAAAAAAAAAAAAAAAAGAAAAAAAGAAAAAAATGAAACGTTCCTCCTCTTCGTCGTTTGATCGAGCAAACAGATCGGGGAGTCCTCTGTGCCCTGTTATTAATTTACCAGTCCCTTCCCTTTGCTTTCCCTCCTTTGCGTTAGAGAGTCTCCCTCTTGCCGATTTGTCCCGTAGATCGCAGCCGAAGAGGACGCGACGTCGCGAAAAACAGAGTGACGATTTCACAGGCCAGTGGAACTAATATTAAATCGGCCCGACTTCACTTATAAAGCGTAAAACGGACACGACTAGCGGAGAGAGAGAGAGAGAGAGAGAGAGATACACTTCCCCTCCTTAGAGACGCGGACATTGCACGCTGCGACTCTAGACGAGAAGGTTATATTGCTTTCAGTTTCGTTTGGTATCGATGATGTAAGAACTGCTTTAAAGAGGAAGAAAGAGAGAGAGAGAGAGAGAGTGAGAGGAGCAATCTCCAGGAGGCCGGTCGGCTCGAAGGAGAGAAGTCATTTTTATCAAAACTCGATGGCCTGGATTTGCCGCGATGAATGACAATCGATGACGCGACCAGCGAGGCATGCGCCTCTATTCTTGGAATACGAGAGTACGTGGTAGCCAACTCGTCGAGTATTCTTGCGCGAGACCGCGTCTTCGACCGGGACGATCTTTGTCAGCCGATCGGCATTCGGACGTACGGCTGAAATTTCGAATAATGTCGCGTTGAAAGTAAACGCACGAGAGAATTGGAGGGAACGCGATTTGTTCCCATATTTCCTCGACTCTAATGGTAGTGCAGGAAACTGTACGTACCGTGTAGAAAATTCTACTCTCGATCCTTTCGGTGTTTAACGCTACAATTACCTGGAAAGTGATCAGAATAACTTACCTGTGATTTCTGAAACGTTGAAGTTTTATAGATCTGCAAAACTGCGATCGTGAATTCTTTAGAGGTTAGATCAGTTGTTCGTCGAATAAAAAGTTCGCATTACGCTTCAATTTTTCCGATCAAGTTTTCTACCTTTTCAATCGTCGGTTGAAATTGCCATTGGTGATACGAGAGCTTTATCAGCAAGTAAAGAGTACGTTGCACACATTTGTGCATCAATAATCGTGTTATTCCCCTTTGAGAACGTCTAACAAACGAACCAATTATTTTATTAAGATTACCTTTGATACAGGTACATGGGCCACAAAGCGTTGAAATTCCATCGAGGTCTACGTGTGCGAAATCCGTTAATTCGCGGAATAAATTGCGCAACAAGAACAACGCTGGCAATAACAATATAACCAGTGGGTGCGACGGACAGACGTAGTCGCACAATAAGCAAAGGTATTAAAACGTCAACCCACGGCAAAGAAAGCACCGCCAGTTACAAGCCAGGGACAATTCTGCTGGACGAAGAAATTAAACTGTATTGAGATAGCACGCACGAGATGGCGACCAGACGAAACAAACATACGTAATAGACATTGCAATTCGCCGACGATAGAAAATATAGAATACAGGAAAGGAAAGGAGACGAAAAAAGCAAGGGAAGGGGGGGGAGGGAGAGGGAGAGGGAAAAATGCACACAGCGTACGCTGCTTGCAATAGAACCGAAGAACCCCGTGGAAACGGAAAAAGGTAAAGATAAGCTCCCTGATCATATCACCGACCGGAATAATCCCAAAAAACATTCGTGGAATACATACATATGGAAAATAAATATACATGTACCAGCCTCTCTCTCTCTCTCTCTACTACTGGGTGCTCTCTTTTTATCCTCTCGCTAAAATGGGAATATTTTGAAGTTAGAGGGAACGTTCTTCTGCCAAAAATCGACTTGTGTTTTACGTCTGCGTCTCGACTCTGGAAATGTCGAGTCGTATATCTTCGAACGATATTCTGGCCGTTTTTCTTATATTTTCGAATATGTATTTCGGAGATTGTATCGATACTTTTCTCTTGAGTTTCAGCGGAACTTACCGCATACTTGCCACTTAACGTTGCTCGATAAACTTCGCAAAGTTAAAGTGGAAATGGTTCTCCAAATACGAGAGTAGGTTAATATATTTTTTTCTTTCTTTTATATAAAGAAAGCTCAGATAGAGAATCGTTGACTTGGGGAGGAAAAAAAAAAAACAACTTGACGTAGTCATAACGTGCCAATTCTTCGTACCAACCAAATCAAAAAACGGGACACCCTGTATACGTAGAAGCGCGCGGAAAATCGTAGATTGAAAAGCTCGCGACATCCACGCGCGAGTGTGTTCCTTGATCCACCAAATTGAAAATACGAATATTCTACTTTGTTAGCGAGGGCTGAATGAAATACTCGACGGGAAGAGCCGGGAGAGAATGTTAAATAAACAAGAATAATAAAACGGTCACCGGGGGAGAGGGGGAGGGGGAGGGGAAGCGGCAAAGCGAAAAGACCAAAGAGAGCGAGAGAGAGAGAAAGAGAGAAGGAGGATCCTGCCGTACAAGGCTACGCATAATGAAAAGCATGGTTCGACCACTTCGCAGCGGCGAATCTGCCGGCGAGGACGCGATGGGCTGCTGGGTTCGTTCACTTCCTCGCGGAATATTGCTGGCCGACACACGCCGTGAGCGGACGAGCTTTGTGCCGTTTCGTGAAATCAGCCGCTGCAACCAAGCCTGTGGCGGCTATGCTATGCACCTCTCCAATTTTAACCGAATTTATTGCCCCTGGGTTATATGGCCGCCGATCTTTTCTCTCGTCTCGTCTCGTCTCGTCTCGTCTCGTCTCGTCTCGTCTCGTCCTCGCGGCCCCGTTTCCCTGACTCATCCGCGGATCAGCCTTTGTACCAGTGCCGGTCGGATTTTTCAATTCTGGCTGCCGGCCGTTTCCACCGTGTTCGCGTTTGCTTTGCTGCGTTCACAGCTGTTCCCAACCGCGGAAATTATTTTGCAAAACGAATTAATACCGGGCTTGGTGGACGTGTTCGAGAGAGATTCACGTCTCGTCGTGTTACGTTTAATTTATCCCCGCCATCGGAGCACGATGGATCGCGCGGGATTGGATAAGTTGGGAAATGCTTCGGAAAATACACTGTTCTTGGGTTGTTCATAGAGAAGCCACACACGAGGAGCTAACGTTCTACGTGCCCGGAAACTTCGAGAGAGTTGAATATGAGATACACCTTTGAATGGCGTCGGTTGGCGAAATGGGGAAAGTTACGGCGGAGACGAAATTGTATCTCGTTAAAAAAAAAAAAATATATATATATAACGTATTCGCGAGTATTTCCACCGCGCGAGATCGGTTGCAGGCTTCGCGGATTGTTAGTGCGCCATTTTGCAAATCAAATTCACCCTTCCGCGGGCCAGATTCATCCCTTTTTTTTGCAAATCAAATTCAACCCTCGCGGGGCAGTGACTAGAAAAAAAAAGAGAACATTGAAGTAACATTTCGGCTGATTTTTGAAATCACGAATGTTTATTTAGTCAATTATTTCGTTCGCAATGTAATAATAATATAAATATTTTTAGTATTAAACAAGTATTTTCAGTGTCAATTTTATGTCGTTTTATGCTTGTTTGCTCGAGTATTATTATTACACACGTCGCAATAAAATTATATAATAATATTTACGTCGGATTTCATTTATATCGCAGCGGCTTGGATAGACAAATTTGTAGAGAAAAGTCGAGAAAGGATGAAACTTGTGGGAAAACTTTGCAAACGATGGTTAATTTGATGTGCAAAACCTGTATGTGTTGTTCCGCTCGGTAATTGCTATAAATTTGAGCTAAATATACGAAGATAAGAGGACACGTTTAACCATAATCGAAACGCCAGTCTGCCAGGCATATCCCAAGTTTTTATCTAAACCTGGTTATATCCGACGGGGTTTTATCTAAAGCAAATCTTTTTTTAATTTTTAACATGTTAAATTCCACGAGAGAAGCCAGTACTCGTCAAAGTCGATTTTTGAAAAAAAAAAAAAAAAGAAAAA
>NIPQ01037596.1:0-11418 GCA_002806875.1 Lepidotrigona ventralis hoosana | reverse complement strand
GAAATATCAATTTAATTTTTATATCTTTAAGTACAACTTTTTTTCATATTGAAAAAAAGTTAATAATCTCTTTATATGCAAGTCTACATATATACAAAATTACGTATTACGTGTTATATTTTAATTAATTTTTCTTATTTTCCAATAATAATAATTTTTGCATCAACATTTTGCGATATGTAATTTTAAATAATATTCTGTTTAAAGATTGTAAATGTAAAATTTTGACGAAACATTAATAAAATATGATCTCTTTTTTTTCTTATTTTCCAATAATAATAATTTTTGCATCAACATTTTGCGATATGTAATTTTAAATAATATTCTGTTTAAAGATTGTAAATGTAAAATTTTGACGAAACATTAATAAAATATGATCTCTTCACAATCGATAGATCGCCATTTGCGATTTTGAAAATCGATTCATCGATCGTTTCTGTTACTTGGGACAACTTCATACAGGAGTCCACCATTATCACGCTGTAAGTCATTGTGAGAAGGTGTGAATTCTTCTGTGTCCACATTTTTGCTACGATAAGCACTGTGCAGTTGAATTATTAAAATATACGGTATATATTTCAATATTTATTAATGTATAATATCATTTAGATATTATTTAATTCGTGAACAACAAAAATAATTAGTTTAGAATTAATCGTCTTTGTGACACGTGTTAACGTCTTTGTTCATTTTTTTCTTTTATTCGGTTGGTTTGCAAATTTATATTTTATATTTATATTTTTATAGTTTTATATGTATATGTATATACGCGTATAAATGTTTGTATGTTTATATCTTTTTAAATTATGTAGAATTAGATTTAGTATTAAATCTACAAGTATACGTGCGCGTGCGTGATGTGTGTACACGTATCAAGTAAACAAAAAAACACATACACACATACTCAGGTATACTGTTGTAAGTGTATCCAGGTATAATTAAAAAATACCTAGCATACTGGGATAATATTCAGTATATCCAGGTATATTGAGTCAATACAAGGTATACACATACAATTGTTACATATATATTTATAGTTATTCACGTTACAACAATAGAGTTTCATATTAAATAAATATTTTATAAAAAAAATATAAACATTGAATTATATTTTTGTATACAGATCAAACATGCAGTTGCAAATCAGAGGAGAAAGTACGACTGTGATCGAATCACATGAAAATGAAACTATTGCAGATTTAAAGGTATGATAAAAAGATAATAGTATCATTTTTATAATATATATTAAAATAAGACTGAATTTGATTCGACATGATAAATGTTTTTTCTGATAATTTTTCTTTTGTAACAGAAAATTATATTGTATTTTATATTATATATTGTAATAAGACTCATATTAATCTTATATTTTAATATTATATCAAATAGCATTTAATGATGAAATTTAATTATTGAATGTCAGTATCTTATATTAATACATTGAAACTAATTTAAAATAAATTGCTTTTATTATAATTTTATTTTTGAGGATTTTCAATAATTTAGTTCAATTATTTGTAATAAACATAAATTATATAATATGTAATATATACTTCTTAATAAATTTACTTTTTAATAATTATATTTGTATATATTCATATCTAGTTGCTTGCGTCGCATTGATAATCTAGAGTCATAATTTAATGTCTCTGGAAAGAGCAACGACGCAATATTAAATGACATTTATGAGCTGGTGGACAAATAAATTTTTATTGCTCACCATTCGCGAACATATGTCAACAAATTACAAGTTGCAGATTTTTACGTGTAATATTATACATGGTATATAAACTATATAAATTTCTATTTTAAGTTTATTATGTTCGTAAAAATTTAAAAATGTAGAAGAATCTGTAGTCTAGTTAAATAAAAAGTTAATAAATAAAGTTAAATAAAATTTAAAAATTTTAAATGAAACAATATTGATTTGCGATTAGACAATAGAAAAATCATGTTGGGATGTATCTTCACTTATATTTTTTAATATCTTATCATTATAAAAAACATTTTACAAATGATTGATATAAAATTCTTCTTTTTGAGAAGTGATAAGAGATTAAATTTTAAAATTGTAAATAATATAATGTAGTTATTATAATAGCATAAGATAATAATTAAACTTTGTTATAATTGTTTTTTCAGAAAAAAATTGTGGAGACAGAGGGTGCTGTAAATACAGAATTTAACTTATATTGTTCTGGCCTTTTATTACAAAATGATACTTTAGTTGGAGATCTTACATCAAATGTTTTAGAGTTAACAGTTTCCCTTCCTGGTGGTAAGTTCTCACAATTAAAAAATTTTTTTTAATTTATTAATCTTTCATGTTATAAATATAAAATTATTTTAATATTAACATCATCTTAATTTTTTAGGTAAGGTCCACGGGTCTTTAGCTCGCGCTGGAAAAGTAAAAGCTCAAACACCAAAGGTAATTTAATGAACTATATATATGGCTAAAGAAAAATAATTATTACAAAATCAAAATCATTAAATAAAATTCTTATATTATTTAAAAAATTATGAAATATAGAACTAACTGTTCGTACTAGTGTGCCTGTCTATTTTTATGCTTCAAAATAAATTGTTAGAACTTGTAAAAGAACTTATAAAAATAAAAAATCCTTTTGCAAATGTATTTTAATACTAAAGCAGACTGATATGAACAGTTACATACATAAACTACTTTTTTTCAAATATATCATATTAGTTTTATCTTAATTTCGTAATTTGGTTCATTACCTTTTTTTCTATATATTATTTTAAATATCATTTTTCGTTCCGCAGGTAGAAAAACAAGAAAAGAGTAAAAAGAAAACTGGTCGAGCTAAAAGGCGGATTCAATATAATCGAAGATTCGTTAATGTTGTTCAAACTTATAGTCGTCGACGTGGACCCAATGCTAATTCAAATTCCTAATTTTGTTTATATATATAATATATATATCTGTATGTATACATAATGAAAATAAAGTAAAAAAATTAAATGTAAGCATTTCTTTATTCTTTATTCTTTATTTCTCTTATTACTCTTTGTAATTTTATTAACATTAGAATATTTCAAAATATATCACAATAATTTAATTAAAAATTTATTGTGGTTTAATATTTTTCAACATTAATTAAATTATTTATCGATGTAATCATAAATTTTTATAGAAATATTATATAGCTTAAATTAAGAAAGCATTTTTAAAATATACATTTTGAATGAAAATATTTACAAAAAATAAACAAATATTAAGACAACAATAAGAATTAAGTTCTTTTGACAAAAACATATTGGCTAATTTACAAAAATTACGTTCTTATACATATGTACATATATTAAGATATTTAAGTAATTCAAGTTTTGTAACATTATGAGTACATTTGTATATTATATGCAAATATACATATATTGGATAGATATACATGTATTTTAAAAATAAAGAAATATATTCAAAAATTAAAATCGTGAAAGGGTACATTAGTACCTCTTCAATATTAATGAATTATAATAATACGATATATTATATGAATTCGATTAAGTTCAAACTGAATTCTTAATAGTATGCCAATTAATATATCAATTTAATTAATTTTTTAACATTTATTGCATTAAACATATGTATAATTGCAACTATCTACCTCATAATATATTTGTATAAATATTATTTTAATCTTAATTTTGTTGTAATTAGTGAAATAATAATCATTTATTTCTCATAAAAAGCAAAAATATCAATTTCTTTATTCTAGGAAGTATAATTATAAGTAAAAAGAATTCCTATATATACATAAAGAAAAAATTTTCCTCTAGGAATTCGTTTTACCTTCACTAAATATCTTTTTACAAATTTACAATTTATTTTTTAATGCTAAAGTAAACAATATATAATAACAAAAAATAGATAAATATTCTCTTTGAATAATTGCATTTACTTAACAATTATTATTTTTTAACTTTATATATAAAGATTAAGATCAAATGTATCAATTTTTATTTATTTAATGTCTATAAATTAAAAAATTTTAAAATATATTAAACTTCTATAAATTATTAAAATTAAAATTATAAAAATTTTTTCAAAGCTAAGTTTAATTTTCATAAATGATATATTACCTACGTTTCATTTCATACATTTTTTTCATTTCTTTTTTAATATTGAGCAAGAAGATCTTTAATATCCTTGCAAAGAGTTGCAAAATCTGGTCTCTGGTGGCTTTGTAAGTGCCAACAAGGATACATAAGTTTTACATAAATTGCTTGTGGACAGGTAGACGGACAAGGAAGACGAGTGCCTCTTTCTAATGCAGCTAACAATTCAGTGCTTCCTTTCTCTTGTTCATTTTGAAGACGTTCCGTACTTGAATCAAGGCCAGGTAAACGTGGTTCTTCTCCAAAACCAAATGTTTCATACATTGTTACGCCAAACGACCATACATCTGATCGAGTGGAAAATTTTCCATCTCTGATACTTTCTGGAGCATACCTTAAAAAAAGAAAAAAAGAATTTTAACAAAACATCAAGAATATATTCGTTATTTGTGACTTACCATTTAATAGGAAGGCCCCGATCAGTCTGTAAAATATAATAATCATTTTTTCCAGTAACTTGAGCTAATCCAAAATCACTGATTTTAACTTTATTTTCATCAGCAACTAATATATTTCTTGCAGCAAGATCTCTATGAACAATACTCATGCTACCTAAATAATCCATTCCTGTTGCAATATCTAAAGCAAATCCTAACAGTCTTCTATGTGTCAATTCTTGTTTATGAATTGATAAATAACTTTGCAATGAACCGTGTTTTACATATTCCATTACTAGGTAAACTTCAGGTTCTGATATTACCCCCAAAATTTCCACAACGTTTGGATGTTTCAGAGTCTGTAATTTTATTAATTTATTGGAGTTTTAATATTGCAATATCAATATTTATTTAATTATAATTTAATTACAAGTCATTAAATAAGTAATTAACCTTCATTATAGCAATTTCTCTTTCGAAATCTCTTATATCTGCTTCAAGTGCTCTTGTTTTTAATTTTTTTATAGCAACTTGTTGTGGTTCAATATCTTTCCCATTTTCTCTTTCCAATGTACCTCTATAAACTTCCCCATAAAAACCTTGACCAATTCTACCTTGTAAAATTACGTTACCATCAATATCCAATTCATAAATGCCTCGCATTTGACCTAAGGAACCATTACTACTTCCTCCAGAACCACAATCTTCTGTTCCAGATTCATTTCTTCCCATTACCTATTTTTAAGTTAATATTATACGTTAAAATTGTTCTTATTGTAATTAATTAAAATTATATTGATTTTTAGAATAAAATAATTTGATTAAATTATTTTACTTATAACAACTGTTAAAATTGAACGCTAAAATATATTTAATATTAATATGTCCAATTTTACTACCTCGCCTAAATCACTAGGGTGTCCTATTCGCAAAACTTGAGTGGAGCGTTCAATGCAGTTCATATTAGGAATATTATTTTGAGAGATTGAACACCCTTCTGAATCTCTTCTTGCACTTGATAACCAACCTAAATATGCAGAGAAGTCTTCTGTGCTATCTTCGTTGGTGTTGATTAAACCTTGCATACCTAAAATTAAAATAATGTAAATTGAAAAATTTTGTTTAAAAACTGTTATTATAGTGAATAAGATTCTTACTATCGTCAGTATCATTCCATCTGAGACTCGTATTGTCTGTAGAAAAACTATTACTTCTTGATTCACTATTTAGTGATTTATTATCGCTGGAGTCAGAATTATCTTGCTCAAATTTTTTCATTTCAGAACTAAACAGTTTAGGAAATGCTGTTGCATATGCATGACTTCTACGAGAATTATATACTTGATATAGTATTTGATTTATGTCTCTCATAATTGCCTGAGGTTGTTTTCTAGAACCACTTGAATCTCCCCAACATTCAAGCATCAATCTATAGACTTCCATAGGACAACCATTTGGAATAGTTAAACGTTTTCCAGATTTATAGTATTTCTTCATAGCATCAGCATTTCGGAATTCTTGTAATGTGACTCCCCTAAAAATAAATATATATTTTTTTCATACGCATTTTGAAACAAATGTTTTATAATTCATATTATTAAAACAAATTTATTTTATATAGTTCTATACTATAAAAAACAATTCTATAATTAATCAAATAATAAATATAATATAATATAATAAATATAATAAAATAACGAAAAGTTAATAAACTTTGTTTATTGAAATGCTTTACCTAGCAAATATTTGCCAAATTGTTGTTCCAACAGCCCAAACATCTGCTTGAAAACTATATCTAGCTAATTCTGGATCATTATAAGTTTCTGGAGGTAACCAGTGAATATCTGTTTCTGTATATACAAATATTCCTGGATCGGCAAGTTTTACTACAAAACTGTTAGTGGTGTGGGCATGTACTAGCAATTTATTGCATCTAATGTTACCATGAACTATACCGTTCTCTTCAAGATGCCAAAGAGCAGTGGCTAAACAAGCTGTTGCTTCTACCATATCTACAGTTTTGATAGTTTGGGAAGAAGGACTACGTAAATATTCATCAAGAGAACCATGTCGTACCAATTCTAGAAGCATTCCAATGGATGGTGTTACTGTTAGACCATACAATCTATTAGAACATATAAAATCATTGTATTATTAATGTGAGAGATAGAAATTTAAAAAAAATTACCAATATTTTTTACACTATGATTTAGAATATTTTTATTATATTATTTAATTTATTTAAAGTACTGTTATTCACCTTACAAGAGTGCCTGATCGCAACTGGGACCATTTCCCAGCAAGTTCTAAAAATTCTTTTGTATAATTTGTTTCTTCCTCTTGTTTCAAAATTTTCAAAGCAACTTCTAATTTTTTTCCTTTGGTTAATCTCCAAATTGCCCTATGGAGAGTTGTTGGTGAATACTGTTGAATTCTACCAGTTCTTAAGAAAGGTTTGTAAATTTCTAATTGATTTTGCGGTACACAGCGAGGTCCAGTTTCTAAAACTGAAGCAACAATTTCTTCGTCCGCTGCAACTTCACTAACTGCACTTTCAGGAGCACAAAGTAGTAATGATGATTTATCTAAAATACAAGTTAATTCTTTCTGTTACTTACAATTCGATTATCATTACAATTCAAAGTAAAACTAAAGAAATGTTCTTAATTTACCATATTCCGAAGGTGGTAAACATTCTGAAAGATATGACTGTCCTTCAGAATCTTGGAAAGATGAAACACACTGTGCTAATGTATTGTATCGGCCAGGAACACCAGTAATAATGAAATCATCTGACACAGTTCGTTCTTCTATCCTCTTGGAAAACAATTTTCCTTCCTTATTGCATGCATCTAAATAATATACATTGTACTCTGTTTCACTTTCTCTAAGTAAATAAGAACCTGGTTTATTAGCACGTTTTTGTTGCAGCTTCGTATATGAAAACTCTTGCCTAAAATAAAATACTAATTTTATATATTTTAAAATTTTTTTATCTATACATATTATTACGACACATGCACGTTTACATGCGCGCGCGCACACATACACTCATATTTTCACAAAATTACATTAATTTAAATAAATGAAATCTTACCCAACTGGACCATGACATTTTAATTTATGTAATCTTTCCAAAGAAGGAGTAACAACTTCTCCACATAAATTAAATGTCCATTTAACTGCCAAGCGATAATAACCATCCAATGCAGAAACAAAGGACATTAAAAGTGCATTCTTTGAAAATTTTAAATATGAAGGTATACCATTTTTTCTTGATATTTCCACTGTATTATCCTGTCTAAAAAATAATACAAATATTAAAATACTAAAATACAAATAAAACAAACAAAAAAAAAGTTAATTATTATATTATAAATAAATATTAATTATGATGTTAATTATAAACATAAGTATTAAGATATTCAGTGCTTATTGAAAAAAGAAAATATTACTTAAGTGTTAAAAGTATAAAGTTTCAGTTTTTAAGTAGGAAAAAATAGTATTAATACTAATTTGACTTTTCAGTTTTCTTTACATTTCATTTATTTAAATAGAATATTTAAAGGCATTCTAATATAATATGTGCCTAATAAAATTTCTACTTTTACTGACCATTGCGTACCACTAATAGACCATATACTATGCAATAAATGCTAATATTTTATATGAAATTTTATTATATCATTATTAGATCATAATTTTTAAAGAACATAAACATGATCAAATGCAAACTAATGTAAATTTTGAAATTTCCTGACACAAAAATTACAGCTATGAATAAAAGACAAGTTGATAACAACAAGATAATTGTTCTATTTCTTATATATAGTACGAAAAAGTAGATTATTTTCACGGGTAAAAAATATTTAGTTTTCTAGGATATATCCAAATATCGTTAATAATAATAATAATTTCAGACATAATATTGCGATATTATAAATACAATTTATAAACAAATATTTTTTATGAAATAATAGTATTTTCTATCTTATATTTTCTGTAGATAGTAATATAGTAATATAACATTATTAAATTTAAAAAATTTGGATGTACAAAGATTGAAGATTGAACATATTATATTGCATAATATAATTTTTACTACAAAAAGAAATCTTATATGAAAGTATATAAGATTTGTTATATAAAAGAATACTAATATTAATAAAAATTAAATTTAGAACTTATTTTTAATACTTGTCTCATATTGAATTCATTGTACAGTTTTTACTACAAAAAATATTTTTATTTGTATCTAAAAAAATAAAAATTATAAAATTAAATTTCGCTTTCAACATTTATTTTATATATTTAGTAATAAATTTTAAACCTTATGGAAACAAAACATAAATCTTCAATTGCACACAATGTAGTCCATGGAGTAGCAAGTGTTTCACAATATTTTATTTCGTTTACATTGACTCTTAAAATCACTTTTGCTGGTGGATTTTGAAGACCTCTATCCATTAAAGCTTCATATTCTTCATACGGATAATTTGGCGCCATACATTCGAATTGTTTCAAGTATTGTTCTTTGACATAATTTGCATCATATCCAGATATTTTTCGAAGTGCATTATGAATTGGTTTTTTAATAAAAAACGCATGACGTTTTATACATTCTCTAGGAATATATTTCCTATATTCTGATTCCACTGTTTCTCTTGGTAGTCTTTTTTCTAACATTACTCTATAAAAAGGCAAAACGAAATTAATATTTAAACGTAAATCTTATTTAACTCTTTGCCGATATTATTAGTAAAACACGAAGTTAAACTTTGAAATAATGTAATCTAAATACGAATGTCGTTACTAAATGATTTTAAGATTTTAGTTTTAAAATGCAGGACTTTTGAAGGTCCTATTTGAAATTAATATGCAAATAAAATAGAATCTTAAAACAAGCTTATATTTAAGGATCTGTATCTAAGAATCTAAGAATCTCATATCTAAAAATCTTGATAAAATCTATAAAGGAAAATTTCCAAATTAATCAAAATTAATTATGTAAACTAAGAATTTTTAGGAAGTTTATATTTATAAAAATATCTCAAACATATACAGAATATACAGAATGTCATAAAATCATTTCAGACACATGTAAAATATAATATAATTAAATAACTAATTCTAACTGTTTTAAAAAGCTGTTACTACTGAATTATGATTTATTTGCATAGATCTTTTTTTTTTTTAAATATCTCTAAAATTAAAAATCTGGAACAATTAAACCAGATAAACGAAGGCATTAATCATCATCTTTTGTTTGATTCAGTCTCTAATCAGTTTTATTGCATGAAATCAAGATGTCAAATGTTTTTATGGTAGAACATCATTACTTGCTATTGGTATCACATCATCAATTATCATAACATCAACAAAAATAATTCACAATGAAACAAGAAAGATTTCTTCAATGCTACATACTAAAAAAAAACAAAACAGAATTTACATTCAATTACTTGCATAATTAATCATAATGATGTTAAATATCTCTATATTACATCTAAAATGTCAAACAATTTAATTAAATATATCATACAAACCTATACATATCACTAACGCCAAGACCAATTAATTCTTGTTTGTGTCTTTCATAAACAATGTCTGGCACCTTATTATCCATAACATCTGAACGTGCCTGTTGAAAATAGTAATCATAGGCATTTACATCGACATGCTTCAATCTTTGCAAGCTCGAAGGTTTAAATCTTAACCTAAAGTCAAATTTGTTTTTATCTTTCATTTCTAAGCGGTATGCTGACGGATACCAAAGTTTTGTGTAATGATTTCTAAGAGCAAAAAGATGTCTGGTTACTGGGCCTATTCCAAGAGATTTGCAGACCTAAAAAAATGATCATTTATATAAATTAAGATACAAATTTGTTAAAATAAGAGTCAGAAAATTTTACAAATTTGGTTTAAAGTAAGAGTCAGAAAATTTTATTGTGAAGATTGGCATTATATTATATATGAATAACAGATATTACACACTGGTAATAAATTTAACTTTTCATCAAATTTGATTAGAATTCTTAAATTCTAAAAATTTCAAGTTAAAATTAAATTTTAATTCAATTTTGATTTCACTTAAAAATATTCAACATCTTCTGAAATAGCAAAAAAATAAGTATCTATTTAACCTCAAAATAATAAAAAAGAAAAATTACGAAAAATGATTTTTTTTTTATTTTTACCTTGAGACAAAGATCTTCAATTGTTTGTCCATAAATAATTGCAAGAGTCAATTCCTTGTCTTCGTTTGCAACATAAACGATCGCTAAACGATCGTTTTCCATTGTTAATATAGTTATATATTCTTTTCACATTTTGTTACTTCTGTCCATAACACTGTTTATTTACAATGCAAGTTTGGATCTGAACGCGCATGACACTGAAAAATACGAACTGAATGAATATAGAGCAACAATAAACTATAGATCACGAATATATAGAATATAGAGACCAAGAATTGATTGAATTTTTAAATTTATATTCATATTCATACATAGCAAATAATTTTTTAAGAATACAATTTTTTGAACATTATAAATATATGATAGAAATGTTTAGGTTAATAATTATATATATTAATTACTTTAAATAATTTCATTCATAGAGATTGAATTGTATATACCAATTCTAATTTTTATTTATTTATAATCAGCACAATATGGTATAAATTTTTAATGGATACAACTTTATTTTGACATTTAATATTTAATATTATAAAAAAGTTTTTTGATTGAAATTACAAGACACTTACACTTACGTAAACATACTTCCAAAGGAATTAATAGCAACTAACATTAATTGAATTAATAGACATTAAATTTTAATTAACTTTAGATATAAAATAATTAGATATATCATTTGGTTATTGTTTAATTTTCAACAACTT
>NIPQ01037588.1:0-11258 GCA_002806875.1 Lepidotrigona ventralis hoosana | reverse complement strand
TTCCCCCCCCCCCTCCGCCCGTCTGCCCCGCGAGTTCACCACCGTTGAGGCAAAGGTAATCCTTGTTGTCGTTACCCCTTTACCTTGGAGATTCCAACGACTTTGTACTTTCATCGATTCGTATTCTAGTCAGCGAGCAACCGAACAATATCGAGCGAATCGGTTATCCCTGGTTGGTGGAGTGAGATCCGCGTTAATTATTATAATTTAATTTCGTGCACTGAGGTGGAAAGGATTGGTACGAGATATATAGAAACACGTGATTTAGTCATTACGATGATAGCTTGAGGACTTGGAAGAAAATGACTTGTCTTCTTTTAAGAGCTTATCAAATATTAACAACTGTATCAACAACTGTATCAAAAAGAGAAGTATAGTTTTGTACATTGATATGTGAAGGTTAATATGAAATATGAAAAAATATATATATATAAATGTATTGTGTAATTTTTCGTGTACATTTCTACTTGATAGTTTGAAGCACGCAAGAAAGAAAACAATGACTTCCTCAACTCTTTGAAAGGCACACTGAGTATTAAGAATCTGCCAAAAGAAAAAAAAAAAGAATTATCATCTTATTTTCTTATTAAAAGAATTATCGTTATTTTTTTTTCTTATCTTTTATTCTATTACACTGTAAACGTTTGCAGATTTGTGCGAAATNTCTTATCTTTTATTCTATTACACTGTAAACGTTTGCAGATTTGTGCGAAATATCATTTTTTGAAAAATAACTCCAAATGATTCTCTAAATATAGGGTCTATTTCTATGTAAAATTCTATGCATATACTATATAAAAATGTATAAAATATTCAAGGCAGAGTGCTCGTTATAGTCTCTATAGATTATAGTCTAATAGATGAGATTTTATTTAAATTTTTAATTTTATTTCTTTGATCATATCCTTTGCATAAAATTCTACGCCCTATTTTAGATTATTATTATCAGCACGATGGAAACTGTTTGCGACAAAAATATACAGCTGATATTATTGGAAATGGAGTTAGATTATCTAGTTTAGTTACGTTTAGTTTAACTGAATTTTATTATTAATCAAACACTCTACTATTAATAAAAACTGCCATAATTATCCGTATATTAATATCATACTATAAATATATTAATATTAATATTATTTGATAATTAAGCTTTCTTCTATCAATCATTGTACATAATACAGGCAATTTTTTTTATTCTTAAAAAAGTTTCCATCCAGAATATTCAGATATTTTTCGCGAGTTGCTATAACATCGTTTCTTTCAATTAATTGAAACATTATTTCAAACATTGTTTCTCAACTAACTGAAAGAAATTGTTCAGGATCACCAGAGAGAGAGAGAGACGAGAAGAGAAGAAAGAAGACGCGAGTATAATCTGACACGCTTATCAGAGGCAGGAGCAGATACAGAGGTGAAATCGGGTGGCGGAGGAATAGGAGAGAAATCGTAGGTTTATCTGAAAATATTATGACCGTGTCGTCCCTGTTCTCCGGTGCAAGGTGGCCGCCGGTTTTGATACGTCCCTAGCGTAGCGTAGACTCGTGCACGGTCGTATAGCCAAAGATATATGAACAGGATTGCAATCATGTCCGTGTTACCCGGGAGTGTCCTGTTGGGATAATATAAATATTGTACACTCGTCGCCGCCGCCGTCGTCGTCGTCGTCGTCGTCGTCGTCGTCGTACTTGTCGGAGGTGGGAGTTAACCCGGGGAGATAGATCGAGGGACGAACGAGAACGTCGAACAGGTAGACAAAATATCCAGATTAGATAGAGACAGAAGGGAGAAGAAGAAGGAGAAGGATATCGAATAGATAGAGAAAACGTGAAGGTAAAATGGAAAAAGAATTTTTAAGAAACTAAACGAACGAGGAATATTAAAAAAAAAACAAATGTACAAAAGAATAGAATGAAACAATGTAACTAATAAAGAAAGGAGAAGAGGTAAATGAAGGTTCTCGGACATACGAGAGAACGTCGAGCAAATAGACGGAAGGTAAAGATTGGATAGAATCAGCGAAAGGACACGAAAAATCTTCGAGAGACGAGAAAACGAAGCAAACGGGGAGAGAAGATGAAGAGTCTTTTACGCACTAAACATCAAAGCTTAGGTAGAAAGAGCAGAAGAAGAAAAAAAAGTAAGAGGAAGCCTTTGGATATACAAGAGAATATTGAACAGATAAAATGTAAAGAATAATCAGACAAAAAAGGAAAAAACCTTGGACATCAAACGTGGAGAGACAAGATACGTAAAAATCACCTAAACAAACAAACAAAAAAGAAAAAGAAAAAAGAAAAATCCAACAAAGAATCTCTCAATAAAGATCAATAAAACACAAACGAGTCACACAATCCTACTCTATACTATATTCGCAACGACGACCTCGCCCGAAAAATTACTCTCAACAAAACAGAACTCTCGGCGATCGAAGCTCGGGTCGATTGCCCGACCGACGAAACGAATCGAAACCTGAGACTCCGAGATCGCGAACGAATCCTCGAGAGCAACAGCCGAGGGTCATAGCGGCCTCCAAGGGTGTGGAGGATGAAAAGTCGCGAGTGAGAGGGCGGATAGATGGGGAAGAGAAAAAGAAGAGAGCAGAGTGGTGGCTCTCGTGGTATCTGGCGTAGATGGTACGCGAGAGCGGCGAAGAGGGAAGAACGAGGGAGAACCGTACTGGTCAGATAAGATTGCGAAACCAGTGTTCCGGTCCCTAGTGTCCTTTAGCTCCTGGCTTCGGTAAGGAAGATAGCGTTAGCCGACTCCGGAAACGGATTCGGACCCCCGGTAAACAGAGTTACGTAGCCGGGCCGTGCTCGTTCCTTCTGATTTTTAGTCAACGATCGCGATAGGTTCGTCTCGGATTTCAGCGTGTACGCTGCACGTCCTGCCTGTACGTGTACATACATTTCACGGGAAATGGGTCGCGCGCACCATGTACCCTGGTGCGTGCGTGTGTGTGTGTGTGTACGGGTCAAAAGAAATAAAAGAATCGACGCGGAAGGGGTAAGACGCGAGCGAGTAAGCCAGCTAAGCAAGCTCCGTGATGTACTGGCAGGAAAAACTTTCCTAATACCGTCGTCCGTACGGGATTACGCCGGAGATTGAAACGTATATATGTATTTACGAACGTAACCATGCCTCCCGAGAGTACGACAAGCTCACTCGAATCCGTTTCTCCTGCCCTTNTTTTTTTTTTTTTTTTTTTTTTTTTTTTTTTTTTTTTTTTTTTTTTTTTTTTTTTTTTTTTCTTTGTTTCGTTTCGCTTCCGTATGTCACGCACCCCTTTGCTTGCGCTTTTAACCCGACCTCTTGTTCTGTCCCGTTGTCTCGTTTCGCAGCGTGTCCTGTTTTCAACTGTCTCGTTCGTCGTTCCCCCTCTCGTCGACCTCTCCCTCTTCCTTGTTTTTAGACAGTGAACGAGGTTTCGAGAGGTTAGCGTCGAACTTGTGGAAAAAAGGGTGAGAAGATTTTAATAAATAGATTAGTTTTATTTACTTTGTTAGTTACTACTAGTCGGTCTAGTTTAGTTTAGTTTGTCATTTTATTATAGTTTACTTCATTAATTATTGCCGCTTTTATCAGTTCCATGATAATCTTTATTGGTTTCTTTATACAGTTAGATATTTGAAACTTATGAATGAATTTGAATTTAATTTATTGACAGATTAACTCTTAACTAGTGTCATTAGACAATTATTTAATTCTGGAATTTTAGATTTAATTTTATTATATTATTAATCTTTATTCATTTACAATCACGAAGAATGTGAAAGTAAATATTTTAGTTATCTAACAACAGCGGCAAATTATTGTAATCGTTTGTAACCTAACAGTGGAATAAAGATCCAAGGCGCAAAAGAAATTGCACTAACAACAATTGCACTATAATTAAGCGTTAATTTCAATTTGGCAGTCTAAATCTTAGCATCACACTTGCGTAATATAAAAACAGTTTCCTCTAAAAATCTAAACTAAAAATTTTAAACTCTACAAAGTTCCCCGCTGAATCCCTGCCGGACATCAATTTTGTAGATTTTAAATCTAAAATTGAACGTGAAATTAATAAATTCTGCTCCGAAGAAGGAAACTCGAAACGGAATTCGAGATTCCTGCCAGATTCCAAGCTCTTTAATTATTGAGGACGTCAAGTATATTATCTCAATGGGACAAGTATTTAAGATATAAAAGAAGTTTATCGCAACTTGCTCGAACACAAAAAATTAATAGAGTTTGGTCGAAACAGAGTCTCCTCCGCAAGACTCAGAATTCCAAGCGTGGGTATCTCACCACGACTCGAAGCTGTTCCTCCCTCGAGAGCAGCCCTCGTCTGTTCCGCGGCACCCTCGATACCGCTCACTCCACCCTGCCCCTTCTTCTACCTACCCTCTCCCCTAAACCACGTTACAACGGGCCAGTATTTATGCACATTGTTGACTGGCATGTGGATTTATGTACGTCCGTTGTATTATGCGTCCTGTCGTCCGCCGTGTAAAACCGGTATGCCTGGTACCGTCGTCTCCACCACGCACGCAACACGTATTTCGGATTAACGTCTCGACGTTTGTCCAAAGAAAGACGAAGAGAGAAAGAGAAAAATAGAGACAACGAAAATTCGCTTGATTTTCACTGAAAGCTTCCGGTTGGCAACGGATAAGACACGCGCGGTGATTACTCTAAAAAAAAAAAAAAAAAANTAACCAAAAAAAAAAAAAAAAAAAAAAAAAAAAATATTGATTAGGACATCAGTGGTCACTCAAGAGAAACGTATTTCCGACGTTATAACGAAAGAAAATGCGTTTGTTTCACTCTAACGGTCTGTGGGTCGCAATACTGAATATTAAAATACTGGGACAAGGTACAAAAAAGGAGAAACTTTTCATAGCTCAACTGAACTGCGTTTATTGATCCTTAGGCTTCTTATATTTAGCTTAGGGTGTTACCTCGGAAGTTTCCCCAGAAAAGGCAGATAATTTTGGTCGTGATACCAGACACGCGGCCGAAACGTCGGCGAGATCGGGGCGTCGGTTGTTTGCGAGATCTCCTTAGAACATAACCCCGGTTGTAACAAAGCTAACTGCCGGCCGGTATTCTCCGGCTGACGTGACCCCCGGCGAGCGCGAGCATTGTGCCGCTGTTTTCGACCACCGGCCCCGGCCGCAAACACCGTCTTACCTCGTTCCACCTCGACTCGTTCCACCGCGGTGTGGAATCGACCAGGACCGCGTGGACGGGACAGCGGAGGGAACCTTCTTGCCTCGATGCCTCGTTTCCTCGCAGGCGGCCTAACCAACAACCTTCGGGGCTACCCTTGCTGTCAGACTACCCTTTCTACCCAACGTCCAACGTTTCTGTCACTTGCGAGCGCAACGTTCTCCCCCCAACGATGACTTTTGTCGTGACGCTAGGTCGCATCATACATTTTTCTGAACCGAGAAATTCGGAATAGCACGTAACATGTACACACGTGGGACGAATTACCCGAATGTGGAACGTTTTATTTTAGTTTGCCGTTTGACTTTGTACGAATCTAGATTCGACTAGGATTTTGTAGGAAATTTTGACTGCTCTTTTGACTGACGATAGTAGTCCTCGTTCTTCTTATTCAGCTTTGAATGCCTGATATGGAATTTGTATATGTCGAATTTACTCTTCTGAAGATGAAATAAGTAAATAATTTATTGTCTTTGTTCAGCAAGAAGAGAAATAAAATTAGACAGAAAAGTAGTTATCAATTAAAATTAATTAATATTTTTAAATTAACAAGGAAAGATAATCAATCATTACTGATCAGACTACATTTTGACTACAGACGAACATTTTTTAAATCGTGCATTTTATGATATAATGACTATGGATTTTTGTGAATTTTTAAATTTCCACGAGAATATAAAGAAATACATGAGATAAATAGAAAATTTCTTTTATAGTATTATCATTAATAATGCTCTTCGAATATTTTATACATTTCTGCATTTTTGCACCTTCAAATTTTCCATAAATGTGGAGAAAATCCGCGTGATGGCGTTTCACGAGCACAAAGTGCTATTTAATTTTTCCAGTTTTTGAATCAAACGTAGCAATTACCGCACCCAATGTGCAACAAAAGGTTTTCAGATCTGTATTACACGTGCTGGAATTTCATTAGCGCTATAACTAGCAGGCTGCAGGTGTTTATGCAGATCTATATCTTCATAAATATCTGTAATCTACAGAATGGAACTTGGTTAGAAAATTGTTTCATCTATCGAATGTTGCAGAAAGTTGTGGACACAGATTTCCGTGCCATTTTTCTCTCTCCAAAGTTTATTTATTTATTTTTTTTTTGTACAAACACACAGAAATCCGCAATTTCGCAACGAAACACACGCACGCAGATTTATTACGAAAGTGTATTTAGTAATAAATTCATATACAGCGTGAATAGCCATTGTGATGCGCATTAAAAACGCGAACATTGAAATCTATCGATGTGACAAATTGTAGCTTTGAATACTTTCGCCATCTTTTTTAAATCTACGAACCGATCGTTCGACAAAAAGATCACCGCAATGAACGTTTGACCATAAACGTCATTAATAATAATGATGAGACTTACAAAATTACACGTACTTTTACGAAATTTCCCCCTCTCCTCCACTCCCCCCCCCAAAAAAAAAATACTCTGCAAAGAAAAGAAAGAGAGAAGATTGTGACAGTGTCGTGGGAGGGTGTAAGCCGATGCAATGACGGTAGCAAACGACGAGACTGTATATCGGACAGCGGGGACGGTGGCGTGGCGTTACCATCGGAGGGATTTTAGTGTCTCGGGGAGTAATAACGTCTCGGGGTGTAGATTATACGGTGTCCGGCCAGGAACGGGCGAGTGCCCAGTTGGGTCCTCCGATGATGCAAGGTCCCCCGGTGCCACCCCCGTCCGGACATATATTAGCATTCTAACCAACCATTATTATATGCCTGGTGAGCCGCGTTGGGCCGAGAGTACCACCAACGCCCATGTTGCGTACTTGGACCAAGTTTACCAACAATTCACCGGGGCTCGCGCTCTATAATGGCCCCACGGCTGCTTAATTTATCGCGGTCGTAATTAATAGCTTTGTAATTTTCATACAGGCGTACACGGGCCGCGTCGCGGAATTTATGGATACGTTTTCGCTCGCGATTATCGATTCCGTGCGGTGCTCGACGATAGTCGCGCCGCCCGCTAATCTCCCGATGTATTCTTCCGTAACGCGCGACGCGATTGTATTCCCTGCCGCTCGAGTTTCTCCGAATTCGATCCCAGGGGGTGCCAATCTCGCGACTGTTCGCGTCTTCGCTTCACTTGACCACGTTTTTCTCGCGTCTAACCGATAATTCGTTGAACCGACTCGGTTTCGAAACGTTTTTTTGTTTCACGATCAGGTCGCAACCATGGAATCTGAAAGATTGAAATCTTCAAATGTTTGCAATGATCCCTTGAAACTGTGATTGTACCATCTCTTTTCGCCGTTCTCGAGAACTTTGAACGTTAGCATCGAGGACCTTTCGAATTTCTGTTATTTGACCCTGACATTTGACGTTCGATAAAATCGTACAGCGAGCTTCGAAGGGTCATTCAACGAGGAAACTTCAATCTTCAAAATGGTGGCAATTCTAGCCGCGAAAAAGATTTCGTAATGTTTCTACTCTTGTTTGAAGTTTTACAATTTTCGAGGAAAATAGTATCCTTACTTTTCCATCATCACTGTGTAAAATCATCTTTGAAACTGTCACATGATATGAGTTTTAAGTTACATCAGTTTAAATTATCGATATTTTTCATTGTCGTTGCAACAATTATGTTCAAGTCAGCGTATAACCTGAATGACGAAGAAACATTAAAACGTCAAATCTTTAGGATTTACTTTCACATAAATATTAAAAAAAATAGAACCGACTGATTGAAAAAGATGTTGTCTCCCGATAAATTTCAAACAAATATCCAGATGTCTGAACGAAAAATTTCCTGGTTCGAACACTCGATTTGGTTCGAAGACTCGAACAACAATTTTCATCTAATCTGTATTGACACGACGAAGAAGCGCACGAAGATTTTCCGAAATCTTGCCAGAAAGTTTCGCTTCGAGGTTCTCTCGTTCGCGGCGCGCGTCAGATCGAGTCGCAGGCTCTCGTCACGAGTAAAACGTTCGCGCGTCAGCATTTTCAGCGGGGCGTACGCGGACGATATCAATTATTAAATATCCCTTTCGTCTTGTAAGTAGTTCGTTCTTTACGACGCTTAAATATAAAATAAGTAGACGGGTGCAACGGTAAGGTGCTCGCCACGATACCTGGCTGACTTGTGGCTCCATTAGCGCCCCCGGCTGCTAACGTATAGCATAATAAGAGTTTATGTGTCAGGTTGATGCGCCAGAAGTCTACCAGACAAACTCGCCGCGCGCCGCATAGAAACCGTTATATTTTCATTAGGCCGCCAACCGAGTCTCGTAACGAAGGGTGCCTTCGATGAACTCGAAAGGATAGCCAACCGCTTCTAAGGCTAACTGGCTCTGGCATTTACGTTCCACTGACGCGGAGACGCGAAGAAATCCAAGCCGCAGATAAGATTGTTTCTGATTAGAGGCAGGGAAATTTACTGTAAAGTAAATGTAGTGTTTCGTTAGAAATTTTGTCCTTATTTATTAAATTTAAATTAAATTTTCTTAAATTTTCTTTCGTTGTGTGTTAGGTTGGAAAAATGTGTACGATGGATATTTAACATATATGTATGTAATATAATATAGTGTAGTACTTATATTATGGTATACAGTGTATAAAAGAATTTTCGACTTTTATTTATTTAATTCTGTTTGTTGAAATTTAAAGATGCAGTCAGTNGAGGCAGGGAAATTTACTGTAAAGTAAATGTAGTGTTTCGTTAGAAATTTTGTCCTTATTTATTAAATTTAAATTAAATTTTCTTAAATTTTCTTTCGTTGTGTGTTAGGTTGGAAAAATGTGTACGATAGATATTTAACATATATGTATGTAATATAATATAGTGTAGTACTTATATTATGGTATACAGTGTATAAAAGAATTTTCGACTTTTATTTATTTAATTCTGTTTGTTGAAATTTAAAGATGCAGTCAAGGAAGGNAAATTTAAAGATGCAGTCAGTCTTCTATTGCTAATGAATATTCTGGTTAGATAAAGGAAGCTGTACTTGCGCAAATTCTAGACATTTATTTTAATTTCAATTTAGTTTATCCATTCATGCGGGATAAAAGATCCTTTGATGGTATGGTGATCAGAATGAAAGTCAGTGGACGTGTAAAACGTGAGACAAAGAATTTTTCACTCGTGCACCTGTATTATCTAATACGATCATTGATATAGTAATATTTTTACAAACTCTTTGATTATTGTACGATTATATTGTAATATAATCACTTAATCAAGTTATGAAGCTAATTACTTAATATCTAGTATTAATTAAATATTATAATTAGTATTTGACGTTATTAAGCATTAATTATTGGTATTATTTCATTTTTTTTCAGTTTTGAAAGAAACCCAAGNACAAACTCTTTGATTATTGTACGATTATATTGTAATATAATCACTTAATCAAGTTATGAAGCTAATTACTTAATATCTAGTATTAATTAAATATTATAATTAGTATTTGACGTTATTAAGCATTAATTACTATTGGTATTATTTCATTTTTTTTCAGTTTTGAAAGAAACCCAATACGTGTAACTTGAGCGTGTATATCAAAGGTCGCGTATTGGAAGAACCAATCCAAATATACTCACATGTACTTATCTTCTCTCATTCGCAGATAACAAAGAAGCCTCAAAATATTCAGGCGCTCGGTACTCGAGACCAAATCTTCCGTAAAACACCGTACGGAAGACCTGGTGCTCGACCTTCGAAGGATAGAACAGAACAGAACAGAACAGAACAGAACAGAACAGAGCGGAACAGAGCGGAACGGAAAGAAGAACAGAACTGAGCGAGTAGTCTCGTCGTGTACGACAAGCGTGGATAGTAAGTGTAAACGCGGTAGCGTACGTAGCCTTCGGAGCAGGGCCGAAGCATTATGCAATCTTGGGGTAAACTTGGCACTTAAAGGGGACGGGGAGTTAATGCAAGGTTGTCAGGCGAGGCAAAGTGTGTGGCGAGGCGAGGCGAGGCGAGGCGAGGCGAGGCGAAGCAAGGCAGAAAGACGATGTGGCAGGATACGATGGCCGGGTGGGCTATACGAGGGGGGAGGGGGGAGGTTCGAACTCCCTTGGTCGGGCCCGGGGGTGGCTAGTTGGGGCTTGTAAACGTCCAGATGGCCGGTGCTACGGTGAGAGTTCGCAGACCCCCTCTCTCACTCACTCTCTCGCTCTCTCTTCTTCCGCGCACGACCCCTGCCCCTTGCATTTCCCTCCTCGTTCGACTGCTTTCGGCCAGCAGAGGTACGCGAACGCGCCACGATAGCCCCTTCACTATAGACACCATAGTTGCGGCTGGTTGGCCGTCACCTCTGCGTCGACGCTCCCTTGTCTCTTCGACTGATTCAATTTGCCTGCCGCGTGGCTGTTTAATTACTGGCCCGGAGAGTGGACCATGGCCGCGAGCAAGCGAGCGAGCGAGCGAGCGAGCGAGCGAGCGAGTGCCGACAACAACCTACAGGGTGATAGGTGGAAAGGAGACGACCGGTGCGGCCGGTTCTCGGAAACGAGAGCGAGAGCGTGTCGGAGGAGAGGGGAGAGGGCAAAGACGGAGAAGCGGAATATCCGCCGGATAGCGACACACCATCGGCATCCCCGTTTATCGTTGTGTTGGTGCCGGTGGCGGTTCCGTTGCCACTAAGACACTAACGGAATAACGGCGCTCGGCCCGCTGGAGATTGTTGTTGATGCTAAAGTAACGGGCAGCCCTGAGGGGTCGCCGCAACGGGAGAGAGGAGAGAGCAGCAGCACACCGGGGCACACGAAAGAGCCCGGGATACACGATGAGAAAGCTTGACCAGCGTAGAAGGGGGGCGGGGGGTGGATTGAGAAGAGGCGGCTGGGTCAACCCTGCGACGTGTCTTGCAAACCGAACAACTGTCCGGCACCCTTTCACCCTTCTCGCTTCGTTCTCGCCGCTTTTCTCGTTCATTTTCTCTCCGCCGTCCTCCTGTGCTTTCCTCGCCGCTTCTCCGCTTCGTTTCAACGTCCCCTTTCTCGCTATTCTCGTTCCTCTCGTTGTTCTCTTTCCGTTTGCCACTTTACCGGTATCTGTGCAGCAAAAATTT
>NIPQ01037587.1:0-11336 GCA_002806875.1 Lepidotrigona ventralis hoosana | reverse complement strand
TCGCTTGCTTCATCTTAAAGTGACTTAGCTCCTTTCTCCTCCAAGGAGCGAAATTTTTTTCGTCCAACCGAGGAAATCTTCGAATTTTGAAATCGGACGTTCACTAGCTGAAAGTCCACGTGGTTCTCTTGAGTATGATCGAAGTTACGCGTACTCCTCCGCTTTCTTTCTCGTTCGAAGATCGATCCTTCAATGAATTTAAACAACGTAGAATTAATCCTACTTGAAGATACGCGTCCTTCGATTGAAATTTGCTTTGAGTATGATCGAAGTTACGCGTACTCCTCCGCTTTCTTTCTCGTTCGAAGATCGATCCTTCAATGAATTTAAACAACGTAGAATTAATCCTACTTGAAGATACGCGTCCTTCGATTGAAATTTGCTTCTTCCCTTCTGTACTCGCCAAAGCTGAAAATTCCATATCTAATCGCTGCCTGAGAAAACGATTGAACCACGCGTGTAACGTGTTGCGCGTGACAACATATCGTAAACTCTTAATATCACCTCTATCGTTCCGAACGCAATGAAAGAATTTCACTTTCCAACTGCTTCCCGCGTTTCCAGCCGATGTCGATTGTTCTTGAATCGCGCGAGGAGGGTGAAAATTCTCTGGCGATGGTCAGAGGGGTGGCTGTTGGTTGCGAGGGAGCTAATTGGGCAGCTAGAGCACGCGGAGGGTTGCGCTATCGGCACGAACATCCATTTTGATCGTTGTCCGCCGCCGCAGCCGCGCCACCAGACTTACCCCCATGCTGGCTGTCGCACATGTTCCATCGATGTATTGGTCGACCGTTTATCGCTGGTCGATAACAAGCGACACGCACCTGCGTTGGAATTCTCGGCGAGACGATGGCGAGAGGAAGCAACGCGGCCGAGGTCGCTTTTGTCGTTTCCGTGGCATTAGGGACGTCGTTAGGAGACTGGTTGATCGAGCGAATAGGGGATATAAGGACCCGTCGAAGGAGAGATTAAGAGGGTCATTTGTATATATTCTCGATATATTTAGGGTGAGTTTCCTGCGAGGTGCAAGCGGCTATCGTTTTTGTGGCTAGAGCTTCTTAAATGTCTATTTATTCTTCATTAATTGGAATAACTTGCAGTTAATTATTTTTTTTTCTTTCTTCTTTTTTTATCAACTCTGCATATTTATTATCTGCTTTTTTTTTATCATACAGAATTTTAGAAATTGCATAATGTGTGAAGAATCATTGAAGAAGGGATCGAAAGAGTGGTTTGTTATATATTTTCAGTATGGTAATGTTTATGGTGACTTTTCCACAAAGTGCAGGCGCTTATCGTTTCCAAAGCTAGAGTATTTTGGATGGCTATTTTTGTTTTCAGTTATTTTTGATTAATTGGAATCATTTGCAATTAACTAATTTTTTCTTCTTTTTATTTCAACTCTGCATATGTATTATCTGTTTCTTATCGTACAGTATAATAAGTAAGTATGTATTAATTTGACACGAAATATACAGAAAAAGATTAGTTTTTTTTAATTGGGGTCTGAAGTTAGAATTTCGCGTAATTCCTCTATATCGATTGATTTATTTTCTCGATCTCAGAGAGCGTTTTAAAATTAATTTCAGAACGAATTCTAGTATACTATATAAAGAAATAGAGCCTCGAATTGATTAGAAATAAATTGTAATTGTATAAGATGAGAAAAATTTATTAAACAACGAGGATGTAGTGGATTTAGTGTTGAACGCAGTAGTACGTGCTAGTATAAGTCAGACACGCCTGCGTTCTCAAGCTTGACACTGTGACGCTTACATCAATTTGTTCCTCCACGTCATTTAATACTATTATAAACTACATTTAATGATTCAAATTATACTATCAGAGTGTTTCTTTTAAATTAGGTTTTCTCATTGTTTCTCATAAAACAATAGATGATGATTGTGTACACACTTGGACGAACCAATAACAATGAAAAACTGTCGATGCTTTAAATCATTATAATTTGATCACACAATCGTGGGCTCATTTAATCTTGGAAAGTGTAAAGTTTCTACTTTGACAGTTCTGAATTCGTTTTTTTCAAATTTTTTTACATAATTTTTGTAACATATTTTTATTCTCAAAAATTGTAAGAATTCAATCGTCCCAGAGAATATCGGAAAAATGCTTTTCACGAGTAAATATACGACCTTCTTGAAGACTTGAATTCTCTCCTTTACAGCCACTTCTTAAAATTTGCTGTACGATTTTTATCAAACTCGTAGCATTAGGATTTTATCGATATTCGTCGTTGAACTCTCGCATNTTATTAAAAAAAAAAAAAAAAAAATAGTCGTGCAGCGAAAGTTCAAGGGGCAGACTACATCTTCAGAATCGTAGTGGATTTGACAATCGTTCAATGTTTCCAGAGGCAATTTGAATTTTGAAAATTTTCGAGACTCAGAATCTCTCGTGCTCTTCACTGTACAACGACAGTGAAAAGTCCAATGATAATTGTTTGACCCGATAGAATGCTTCTGTTTTTCCGTTTGCCTGTAATCGTCGAACGCTGCGTCTTTCAATTTCTGTTCTCGCAAGAAAGGAAATTTCTCCGTTGTCCACAGAGCGACGATTGTTCACGAATCTGGCCAGGGAAGAGCGAGGCTGCACCAAGCCTCGGGTTAAAACGAGTTAAAGCGAGTCGAAAACGAAGGTTAAAGCCAAATACGTATCCTCCGTCGTCTCTCGGTGCCGGTAACGCCCTGTCTCGCCGAAGACGTGCTTCCAATTGCAGGGTAAACCGAACCTGACGTTTCCATGCCGCTGGTTTTCATTAAGAAGCCAAACTGCAACCACACGTAACAGACTAGCCGTGTTTAACATTCAGCTGCGCTCCTGTTCGACTCCCATTCGCTCTGAGCGAGTCAGCTTTCAACCCCTTCTCCTCCCACCCTCCTCTATCGACCTTCTGCCAACCTCTTCCATCCATAATAAAGTATTACACACGCCGATTATACACGCGTAATTGCCTGGTCCGTTGAACGGTGTGTTCCATCAGTTGCTCGATCGATCATGTTACACCGTGATAATTAGCAATTAATATTTTTCCGTGATTCTGACGTGATGGAGGGAAGGGCGCGAGGGGCGGGTATTTAGGAAATTGCTTTATAACAAGCGGAGCAACAAAGCGAATGAGCGGAACACGTTGCCGAAGATTCGATGTTTCAGAATTGAATTTCAACGCGCCGCGATAGAGCCAGATCGATTATAGAGTCTCTCTGTTACAGGAACATACGACGGCGAAATAAAATCATCGTGTTGCACGAGTTGATGGGACGGGCGCGTGTTTATGTTCGTTCAACGAAATGTTAAACGATAAATTACTAAATTGCATAACAAAACGTAGGTAAATTCGGTGAAAAATTCGGGAAATCTCTCTCTCTCTCTCTCTTTCTGTTCAGCAAACGGAGGAGTTTCTAAACTCGCGAGCGAGACAATTTAATTTGTGAATTATGTTTGAATTGGTTGCAGTTGGGCAGGATTGGGAGTGGTCGGGGTGATTACATACCATGCGTCAAAGAGTATCGATTCGAAACGTTGCTTGTCGAGTGTAAGCGCGTAAAAAATAGCGGGCTGACGCGCGCCAAAGAAAAATGGCGCAACTGCACGGGCAAATGCCTCGCTTTACTCCTCCTCGCTCTGTTATCTGCACTCCAAGGGTTGAGTGGTAAAAGCGGGGAGACACTTAAAGGATTTACGGGTCTGAGAACTCTAGACCCCTCTTGGATTGGCTCGAAAGTACGAACTTGAAGCCCGAGTGCACGCGGTTGGGGGAGAAGGGAGGGGGACAGGGGAACAGAAAGCGAAACGAAGCCAGCGAGAAGGAGAACAAAAGGGGAGGAAAAGAATACGAGAAGCCTGAAATCATCAAGTCACCTCGCACGATCAGGTTAATTCTAATTGCGCGAACTGCTCTCTCCATCGTTTGGTTGGGCGAATGATTCCGGAAAAATCGAACTCTAACTCTTCTTGAATCTTCAACCTTCGAATGTTGTTTGCTCGAGCAGTGACGCTGTTTCTTCGAATATAATTTGAAAACAGACGTTTGATGTTACTCTGTGTACTTCGTAATCTCTGTAATGAATTTCGTTATTACTTTTTCCCTAGCAAGATTTAATATAATAGGATACTAAAATTCAGTATCTGAAACTCGAAAAATAAGTAAACAACGGCAGTTCACTCTTCTCGCCTTCTCGTTCTTAAGAAATAGTCTTCGAACCATTAAAAAAAAAAAAAAAAAAAGGAACGGATGCCGAAAACAACCTGAAGTGAAGTTTCAAAGCCCTTCGTCGGGAATCAAATATTTGGAACCCCGATGTTCGCCAGTGTCGGTTAAGTGCTGTTGTTTTCAAAGTGGAATGATAAAAAACCGATAAACTCTGCATCCCATTGTCGGACCAGTTTGACTATCGTTCAGAAGAGAGCCAGCCCTCTACATTGTTACGTGGCCTCGAATATAAAGCTGTCTCCTCCCCTCCTCCTTTCTCCTTGCCGCTGTACCAACTTTCGTCTGTCCCTTCGATCTTTCCCTATCGTTCGTCTCTCAAACTCCTCTGACGAGTGGATCTTCTTCTCGAAGGGGAGGAAGAATGAAAAATCTGCTCTCGATGGATAATTATTAAACGAACAGGTTAACGAGACGGAGGGCGAAGATCGATGTAATGTTTGATGGATTTTTGAACCCTGAAGTGTGTAGTATCGTATTATATGTATTAAAATTTTTTACTGTAATAATACATGTTCAATTTTCATAATGCGATATTTATCTTTGACAGAGATTAATAAATTGCGGATTTTTACGCATTTCAAAATGTTTATGAGCCTGTGTATAAATTTGTTCTATCTGTATATCCTTGCGTCTTCCAATTTTCCACAAATGCACGAAGATCTACAGCCTAGAGATAAATATTATTCTCTATCATTCTATTATCTATATATTACAACGAACATTTGAATTTTCAAATTAAACTTTTACTTCACGCTCATGCATATACACTCCTTCGAAATCAGTTCCTTGGTGGTGAAACCATGATCACTATGTACGTACAACTATATTAATTCCTGGATCTGAAATTCCTACTCTACGTTTCCTCCATACTCTCTCCTTCGAAATCAACACCTTGTCAATCGCGATCTACGATCGTCGTGTGCTCGTTTCGAGCTGGTTTCCCATCCAAGCACTAATTAAGCACAAATTCCGAGAGAAGGAATTTTCGAGAAAGGTTCGACTCGTCGACGGTGGTCGAATCGCGAAACGCGAAACAGGTGGCGACGGGAGGACGAAACGGCTTTGAAAAGGCTCCGCTTCAGGTGTGCTCGGTTAGTGGAAATTTCGCCAGGGACCACGGGGTAAATAGCAAAGGTGTGGAGGCTTGGGTGACGTTCGGCTGCACGCCGCGCACACCGCACACGGCCCGACCACGTGTACCAGGCGGTCACGAAGTTACTTTGTAGCGGCTTCGAGGAGGCCGATGGCGTCGCCGAGCGCTCGAGCCGCGGCGTGATTGTAATATAGGTCAACGTTTACACAGCTGCTTTAAGCTGGATTTACTGAAGAGCTTTCGCCCTGCCACGCTAACCGGGGCAAACTGGGACGGCAAATACATTTTTTCCCCCCTCTTTTTCCCCTCCCCGATGTTTATGCACGTGTGTGCGCGCGTGGACGTTTGAGTGCGAGAGGGGCTGGTACTCGAGTCTGTACATACATCGTGGTACGATCGAGCAAACGGAGAGATTCTTCGGCAAAACCTTTGTCCGAGAAAGAGCAGGACCGAGAATATAGAGTGCACGAACGTGTTTCTTTTTAAGTGAGATTGGATTCTTCGGGATTTTCTAGGCTTTTCGTCGACTGACGAGAACGGTTGGGAAAATTTATACAATGAATTCGGGGAGAATCTTTGATACGTTAAGCGGTTGGTCGTTAACATCGAAGCATCCGTTGTTTTCAACCAAGGACTCGTAGCCGTAGTTATTCGACCTAAAATTAGCAGCAAGCGCATCGAGTGTTTTGGACGAATTCAATTCATTAGCTCGATTCAACGAGAGTAGCTTGAATAAAATCACGCTTATTGAACAATGTTTCCATGGGTGTAGTAGCGTTTTCTCGTTGATATTTCTGTATTATCTCTATGCGAGAAATTTCGATGATTTCTTTTAGAAATAAAGTTAACGCCACAGTTCGTTCTTTCATGTACATCGAGGTGAATTAATTGCACGAAGTCGAGAGGCGAATCTTGCAATTAAAATTTCGCTCTCACTCGTATCGATTTGCAATCGGAATAAAAACAAGGAGATTCTTCTTTGTCGTCATTGATAATTGGCCTAGCACGCCTTCCTCCGGCACTTTGTGCTAGTACAAGTGACGACGAAGCGCTTCCAATTTCGATCTCGAGTTCTTCTTTCCCTCCCCCAAAGCCATTTCTTTCCTCGTAATATCCGAGAACTTCGTTCCTTCGTCCTTGACAAATAAAACTGCTGACTCTCCGCCAAGTCTTTTAACCTGATCCATACCAGGTGGGCACGGGACACGCTCGGGGACAGCAACAATTTCGTTGCGCGAGATATCATAAACTAATTTCAAGCCGGAGGAAACTGAACCAACGCTCGAGTCACAGGACGTGGCAACGTTACAAAAGGATGGTAAATAGCGTTAGACTAGTCGGGGGAAAACGTATTATCCGCAGCTGAAGGAAAAGGAAATTTCTTCTCCGTTTCGACCGCGGGAAGAAACTCACGTGGAAATTGAAATTTAGCGAGATATTAACCCTTTCATTACGCGACGACCTGTACGAGTGGATGTACACGGCATCTATTGAAAAATCACGTATTGAACATATATAACACACTTTTTCTATTTTTTTTCCTTTTTTATTCGACTGTGGAATATTTGTACGATAAGAAATTATCACGTGATAAAGAATCTATCTTAATCTATCGCAATTCGGAGAAGACCGACTACAGGTATAACTATAGGTTAGATTTAATTTAAGGTTAAATTTTTACTTGAAAAATTAAAGTTTGTTTAAAAATAATCATTCTACGTTGCCAGGAAATTCGAAAAAGATGCGACAGTGTCGACAATATTTATACGAATAAGAAATTAATGTAAGAAAAAGTCTTTCTTAATCTACCACAATTCTAAAAAAAAAATCTCTTAAACATTTTAGGTTAGATTTTTGCTTGAAAATATTACCAGGAAAAAAGATTCGACAGTGGAATATTTATACGATAAGAAATTTTCGTAAAAAAAGAATCTCTCAAACATTTAAGATTAGATTTTTGCATGAAAAATTAAAGCTTTGTTTAAAAAAAAAATACCATTCTAGACGCTTGTCAAAAACATTACCATGAAATTAAAAAAAAAAACATTCATTATAATTTCAAAGCGAATTAACGGGCTCGGAAAATTCAATCAATGCGTCACACTTTTGGCATGGAGTTCTGTTCAGTGGTGCTTCCGAGTTCTTTATTGTAGGCAAAAAGGTCCAAGCTCGAGGATTGTATCCGAATGTTAAACATACGAGCATCTGTCTGAGGACTTACATCGCTGTTCAGCGTTTTCTTGACAGTGGTGCGATAGTGTGTAACAGTAGGACACAACGTCATTGATACTGTTTACTGCGGTGGTTACGGTGTGTTATCAAATTGTTATTACCTTCTATAAAATAGATCGTGGTACCAGAAACCGCCGCAACGTTCGCGGCTTCCTGCTTTGGCCACGAAAATCTATCCTGCTACGTCAGCGATGAATAATGCGTCAAGATGTACACACGCACTGCTATTTGTAAATTGATTAATCGTCGGAGTGGTAAAAATGATTGGTTTAGTTAAAATACAATCTTTCGTAATATACGAATGAAAGCTCGTGCTCGAGATACTGTAATTTCTCTATTTTTCCTCTCTTTCTTATTTGTACCTTAATTTCGTTGATGCAAATTTTGACCACTGGTAGTTTCTCAACTCGTCGAATTCGTATTTCGTGTTTTTTTTTTTCGAATTTCCTCTTCCTTGCTGTTTCCTTCGTTTGGATTTTACAATCTCATGAAAGCACCATAGCTTGGTGCTCTGTGATTCAAACTATGCGCCACAATTGCGCAGTAAAGTAATTTCTACTTTCTGTTTTTATAATTCTAAGAAATCTCACCTGCTCGTGTCTCTCTTCTGTTCCTTCATTTCTTTCGTGTTCGATCCAGAACAGCCACGAAATTCGAGTCAACCTTTCGAATGGCCACCGGTTTCGAGCTTAACACTGGTTAGCCTGAACTTGTACGAGAATATTTTTCTCTTTTTTCCCTCTCTCTTTCTCTCTCTCTCTCTTTTCAGGAAAGCTGTATACGCGCCACGTCGTTTTTCGTTTGGTGGCTTTGCGCGCGGCGCCGGAGGGGTGTTTCCGCTTGAAATTTCCGCGCGACCCGTCCGTTGTTTTCGCAACGGAAAAAGGGCAACGAAAGCGTTTCGTTGTATCCGTTTCGTTTGCGGTCCGCGTTGTTCCGCGTTTTAGAAGTTGCTTTGTTTATGAAATTAATGCCGGCTGATTGTATAACAAGTGCGCGAGCTCTGAAAATTTGTTGCCTGGCGAGAGGAGTGGGGGATGTTTCAGTTTCAGACCGGGCTGGAATTTACCTTTGCTTTATCGCAAAAAAAAGGTGTTTTTCAAATTCGCGCACGTAATTCGAGTAATAATCGAAGCTCATTTGACAACGGTCGAGTCTCGCTCAGAGACATTTTGGAGCATCTTTTTTTCTCTTCGAGATAAATTAAATATTTCTGAGGAACACGAACTTTTCAGTTTGCATTTCAATTTAGATTCAATTTAATTCCAGCATATCATTTAAATATCTTTTCCTTTTTTTTTTTTGTCTACATCAGAGAAGAAAAAAGATTGTGCTCCGAAAATTATAAATAAATTTCTCTTAATTATAATTTAGGACAGTGTTTCTTGTTTTATACAAATAAAGTACTTACTCTGTTAATTCGAGAACGGCGGATATTTTAATTCATTTTACAGTGCGATTAATCTTCTTATAGAACAGACCAATGCAAAGTACAAATTTCACTCGTAATTTTACGCGGGAAAAATTGCCCGCAGCTGGAGGATTAATGATATGATAATGTGAAATAAATCTGTACCGTTCAGTTTGTTATAAAGCCGCGTATCGTTTCCTGCGTTATTTTAGAATAAATTCGTAATTTTGTTATTATTAGTCGAGTGAATGTTCTTTCACGTTTAAATTCTAAATCTAAAAGTAGATCGACAGGGGAAAAAGAAAGTTTCTAAAACGAAATCAACGCGTTTAATTGAAATTTTCGTTTTTAACAGTTTCTAAAACGAAATCAACGCGTTTAATTGACTGAAATTTTCGTTTTTAACATTTTCTTCGCGTATGAAGACGTGATAACGAACACCTTGATTCACTTTGTTCTTCGAGAATGATTTATTACCTTTTGTTTCGCGATCCAAACTAATACGAACTCTACGCACGTGTTTCGTTAGAACGGATCTTCAGCATCGTGCACTATACTTGCCAACAAGTACCAGTCACTAAAATTTATATCTGTTGTTAGATCCGAATTGCAAGCGAACGTTGTAGAGTGCGACGCGAGGAAACGAAATCTGCTTTCGAGACAAGTGCAAGTGTCAAGTTTTTCCCTGGAAATTATTGTTCTCGGAAGTGGCACAATGTGAGGATGTGTTGCTGTAGAAGATGGCAAATTGTTCGTCCAGAAATATGTGAAACATTACGCACGCACTATTTATAAAAGAGAATCTTTTTAATAACCAAAAACCAAGTTATTGCCGCGTTAATGTTTAATTTCGCGTGTGATTTATTAATAACGAATATATCTGTAGGAAAATTTATTTGTTATTTCATTCGCGATAACGTTACTTTTCCGACTGACGAAAGTATCACATTATCATTCTGAATGACATTCATTGCGCGTATAACATTAGCGTAATAATTTTAGAAATTAACAAGCGCTCCTATTTCCCGCCCATTTGTTCACAAGCTTTCACCGTACGATAATTTGTACACGAATTGTATTTTTTAACGATCTTTTTTCTCTCCTCGCAAGAATAATAACATCCAGGATTAAAATAATAAAATTCCAGATAAACACGATGCACGATATCGCGATTCGGCCGATAATGTAACGTTTGCAATAATTTCCTCCGGTTGTAATTATCTCGTGAATTAATTATTCGAGACAGTTCCCCGGCAGAAAATACGTGTACGTGTGCGCGTGCACAGGAAATCCCACGTAATTCATTTGATTAACCGTTACTGCAATTTTTCTGTTATCTATCCGCAGCTCTGAGCAATGGATCTCCAAATGCGGCGAAACATTTTTCGCGCGTAATTTATTACAATCCCGATTTCAACGAAAGCTCCTGAATATCGTGACAGTGGTGGTGAAAAAAAAGGAGAAAAATGAAATTTATAAAGCTAGGAAGTACGGATATGCCGTGTTGTGAATGCCACGATCGGAAAGTCATCGTAAAGTTCTGCACGATCGTATTTTTCAAATTAAATAAACAGTCGGAAATTAAATCTATTAATTATAAAAAAAAAAAAAAAAAAAATCGCCAAGAACTACCGGAGGAACGAAAAGAAAACGAATGACAGTATCAAATTTATTATTTGCTCGGCAGTGTGTTGGCCAGTTCGGATATTTAAAATTAGAAAAAAAGTGGAAGATTAATATCAGCAAAATAAAAGCTCGAACATATAAATTCGATTCAAATGAGGAACACATGAACAAATTAAGAAGATCATTGGAGCCATTCTAATTGTGAATTAATAATTATATTACGCGTTAATTCGCTTATTTGAAGATTCGTGATTACGCTTCTAACACGATTCGGAGGGAATGTTATTTCCATTCTCCATGTTTCTACTAAACTAAAAGTCTAGTTAAGATTTACAGCCACTTTTTGATATATCGTCATTCTTTGAGCCGCCAACAAAGGAACCGATTACAAGATCATATGTGTTCAATATTTAAAGTACAAGTGAAACGCTCGAGGGTTTGATAATCGTCTCCAAGAAAGATTCAGCCTCGCTGAAGCAAGCAAGAACCAAAGCAAGATCAACCGATATCGAAGAAAGGCAAAAGAAAAAAGAAAAGAAAAAAAAAGAAAAGAAACGTGGCGTTAATTATTCGCTGGACGGACGCAGGGGGCAGAGAAATCAAGAGAGGGGGGGGGATCACGCTTATTAGCGTGACTCTGGCCTGGGCAAACGAAATTTGTTTGCCAGCGGCGCGAATTTCGCCTCGTTGTTCCAGCGGATGGATCCAATGAGATTCCAAGAAGATTAAAAAGTTGTCAACTG
>NIPQ01037584.1:0-11361 GCA_002806875.1 Lepidotrigona ventralis hoosana | reverse complement strand
AAAAAAAAAAAAAAAAAAAAAAATTTCGCTTGCGCCCACTCGAACCGTGCGAAATTGCCGCGCTATGAATAATCGACGTCTCTTACGAAAAACAACTCTCTCTCTTTCTCTCTTTGAAGGTTGAAACGTAATTTCAGCGACTCGAGAATGAGTTTCGCACGACTTTTTAAATTTCTACCAAAAGGCAAAAGATAAGAAAAATTTTTGAATTATTCTAATCGATCGAAAGTGTTGAACAAAAATTATAAACGTTAGAAAATAAATAACTGGTATTCTATTAAATGTAAAAAAATTAACTTACGTTCGAAATTCCCGCGCTGTGAATAATTGACGTCCCCCTTTGGTCTCTTACGAAAAACAACTCTCTTTCTCTCTTTGAAGGATAAAACGAGAATGAGTTTCGCATTTTCTAAATTTCTACCAAAAGGCAAAAGATAAGACAAATCTCCGAGCTATTCTAATCGATCGAAAGTATTGAACGAAATTTTAAGCGTTAGAAAATAAATAACTGGCGCTCTGTTAAATGTAAAAAAATTTAGTTTGCGTTACGATCGTTCGAAATTCCCGCGCTGTGAATAATCGACGTCCCCCTTTGGTCTCTTACGAAAAACAACTCTCTCTTTCTCTCTTTTTGAAGAATGAAACGTAATTTCAGCGACTCGAGAATGAGTTTCACACTTTCTAAATTTCTACCAAAAGGCAAATGGTAAATGTCCCCCTTTGGTCTCTTACGAAAAACAACTCTCTCTTTCTCTCTTTTTGAAGAATGAAACGTAATTTCAGCGACTCGAGAATGAGTTTCACACTTTCTAAATTTCTACCAAAAGGCAAATGGTAAAGGAAAATTTTCGAGCGATTCTATTTCGATCGAAAGTGTTGAACGAAAATTATAAGCGCGTGGCGGCTAATTTGAAAACAGTTGACAGAGGAAAGCGGGTCGCGGAGATAGACGAAGGATAAAGTTAACAGCGATGCGAACGGATGCGCAAAGAACGTGTACAGTTTCCTCGAGGAACGCGCGCTCTCTGCTATTTCTACCTTCGCTATCTAAGTACATCACACTCGGTTACTCTCCGGGCTCACTTATTCCCCGGAGACACGAGTGTGACATTTTTATCCGCTCGCCCCGACCCTCCAGCAATTCCACATCTCTCTGCTATTTCTACCTTCGCTATCTAAGTACATCACACTCGGTTACTCTCCGGGCTCACTTATTCCCCGGAGACACGAGTGTGACATTTTTATCCGCTCGCCCCGACCCTCCAGCAATTCCACACAGCCTGCGCCCGCGTACTTCCCTCTATTTACTTTAACTAAACATGAGAAAGTACCAGGGCTGCCGGCCCTGAGGAACGTATGAAACTTACAGGAATTAAGGCGAATGGAAAAACTTGCCGCAGCAAGTCGGACGATTCGTCGAGAGGATGGCACGCCCTTAAGACATTTTCTTTCTCTCGTTTTTCCCTCTTTTTCCCTTTCGCCGTGTTCCTCGTCGTGAAACAGAACGAAGAACGTAGAAAGTAGCAGCCGATTTCATCAGTCGATAATTTTTTGATGTCGTCGCTTCGCACGCCGTGTAAAAGNTTTCTCTCGTTTTTCCCTCTTTTTCCCTTTCGCCGTGTTCCTCGTCGTGAAACAGAACGAAGAACGTAGAAAGTAGCAGCCGATTTCATCAGTCGATAATTTTTTGATGTCGTCGCTTCGCACGCCGTGCAAAAAAAAACATCTGCAGTATGATGAGAAGGCTCGATTTCATTATATATGTAATTAATTTATATTATCATTGCATATTATTTGTTTATATTCATATTATTATATTACCAAATTCAGGTCTTTTTAGCGGTGTATTGTATCTTGATCACAAGCAATTTTAATCGTCTCTCTTGTTTTCATTTGGAAAATAAAATAAATTATGTTTAATGCATACTGTTGAATAGCCAACAGTTTTCTGCTTGTGCTTCAGTTTAAATTTTAATTTACTAGCATTTTATTAGAAAGCAACGATTGTTTCGGAATATAGTTCTTTTTAGCGTTTAGAGGTTATGGTTACACTTTATTCAGCGCTTAGAGGTTATGGTTACTCTGAACATTGTACATCGAGTTAGATGGCGTAGATCATCTATCTTGAATAGTATTTTAGAGAAAATCATGCCAACTGAATATAAGGAGTAAAACAATACAGGACTATAAACAAATGTAGGATGCTGCAGAAACAGTTCAAAGTAACAAAATGGATGTGAATGTAGCATCTAGAATTTTGCTTACATTCTGATTCGTTAAGGAAACGAATGAAAGATAGTAATCATTCAAACAAAGCTTTAGAGACACCTTCATTGCTAGCTATGGAAAATAAGAGAAAATTCATATTGGAAAATTGCAAAAAGTACGATTTTTGCAAAAGTACATCAACACGTGAGTGTGTAAGATCTACGACATTCAATTTGACTGAAAACTTGGAGATGAATTATAAATTTAATAAGGAAACAGAATCAGCTGAATATGATTGATTAAACACGTTTTCAAATTCTATCCAAAATGTCAGTTTCCGAAAACGTTAATGTAAAGAAAATTGCAAGAAAATTTCTCAAAAAAAACCGAGAAATATATTTAATATGAACGAGAATGTAGTAGTAATTACAGGTTTAAAATTGAATAATAAAAATTGAAATACAAATATATATTTTTTACTTAAACAATCCGGGCGGATATTTCGTTATTTTCCAATTTTTAATTTTCTGTTTGTAACATTATAAATTTATCAACTTTCACAAATATGTATATATATATATTTTTTTTTTTTCTAGATATCGATTATATATTTAAGATGTAATAATGCTTTCAAAAAAAAAAAGTGAGCTCGAATGACCCTGTACACGGAATGATTCGACGGAATAACAAGTTCGAACAATGTAATATCGCGATTCCTCCAGCGGCGGGATAATCACTTTGAAAAATCAAATATCTAACAGCAAACGGATGAAACTATAGTACTTGCGCAGCGGCGGCGTCGGGCACAATCTGTTCTGTCGTTTCAACGTGTCCGCTCGACGATTCAATTTCCCTGTGCCACGTTCTTTTCCCTTCCAGCGACCGAATTTCGCGACACCATCTATTCCGCGTGCTGCGCCGCGCCCCGATAACATTGTTCCGACTGATGACTAATTTGTAGCTGGCGACGAATAAATTCGTTGACAAAAAGCGGCCGAAATGGAGCCGCGAGTCGAGGCTAGAGAGTGGTTGCTGTGTGGAATTATACAACACACACCGGCTCCATACACTACCGACCGCTGCTATCTATTAACAATGTAAATACGTGTGTCCCCGCGCCACGCTACAGAGATATGTAATTCCATTGTTCGCAATTGTGCCTTCTGTTAAAACTTGAATGCAAGCCGCGCGCACGCGTTATTTATGTCACTAGAAATCACCGGCCGCTGCTGGGAGAGGGCAAAAGGGGAAAAAGAAAGAAAGAAAAAAAAAGTGGATAGCGGACAGGGTATTGAAACGAACGCTGCAATATCGCGGATTTGGGTAGTGATTGTTGGAAACGACAGTGATCGTTCGGTTATTACTGCGCTGCGCGTTGAAAACGAACGGGGCAGAAGAGTAGGAAATTAAAGCAAGGCCCATCGTAACAAGGCCAGTATGTTTGTACATAAAAATATCTATGAGCCGCGTATTTTTAATCCTTTGGCTATTAAAATTTGCTCTCGAGGTACTGTTGACGTCTTGACTTACTTCGGACCGAAACGAGAGACCTCTATAGGCGCTCACTTCACACTGCTCCGATCGAACTGAAGACGCCTACAGGCGCCTGGCAAATGTTATTGAGAATGATTGCAGCAAACTTCAGATGTAAGTGAATTTTAATTCCACAGTCACATCTTTCGTTAGTCGTGCATTTATTTAAACGTGATCATTTTACTTTAGTTATTTCATGTATTATTATATGCAGCAAACTTCACGTTGGATCGGACGTAAGTGAATTCTAATTCCACAATTACATCTTCCGTATTTGGTCGTATATTATCCAAACGTGATTATTTTATAATTATTTCATTTAATAACATTAAAGTGAAAAAGTGTGTAAATTAATCGTAAAAAAGGTACAAATGTATAGTGTGTAGAAAACATAACAGGAGAAGGGAGTGCAAGAAATGTGATGTAGAATTATTTGCGTCACATTTTCCTAGATTATTAAACATTTTATGAAATAAAGTTTAAGATTACTGCTAAATCTTTAATACGTGCATTGACAATTCAACGAACTGAATACGAATAAATAAATAATATTGTTTCAACGTAGTGCGATCCAGTGTTTTGATCATTTCTGAGAAATTTCGTTGTTCTCAGTGTAGATGAGATGTAGTCGTGAACCGTAAACTCTTACCATATGCTACCTGCATTTCAGAAAGTGTATTGAAATAATCAAAACTCTATCACTAATCGGAAAGTATATATTGAAATATCGAAATCCACAGTAGCCAAGATACGATGAATTATGACCATTATTAAAATTACCGTACAAGATTAAACAGAGACTAGATGATCGAAGTATTCGTCATCGTTGCAAATGGAGAAGAAAAAAACTATTACTATTACTACTATATTATGTTACTATATTACTATATTACTATATTACTATACTACTATTACTATGTTACTATACTATATTATTACTATATTATATTACTATACTATACTATATACTATATTACTATATTACTACATTACTATATTACTATACTACTATACTGTATTCGGTAAAAAAAAAAATGAAAACCAGCATTTCTAGTGAAAACGGATTCCTAGATACTCAAAGACCAGCTCCCAATAACAATACAGGGCTCGAGGCATATTCAAACGAGAAAAGAGTTACGTTCGCGCCAACTTCACGCAGTAAAATTGGTGGGGGGAGTGGCTGCAGCGGCGACGCCGATGGGAAAAGGAGATTGAAGAAAATAAATCGAGTAATAAATATATTGAAAATTCAGTTGCAAAAAGATCGTCGAAGCAAGTCACATCGTTGTATACAAATTAAAGAAGGAAATAATTGTTGCGTCGATATTAAATCTCGTATCATATATTAATTAAAACCACGACGCGTTGCTGCGCGCACCATCTGTCGGGGTGCATAAATTTCCGTGGGTCGTTCGTGTCGAAAGTAAGCTCACTCTCGACGAGGAGCGATTCGTTTCAAGGCTTCTCCTATGTTCTCCCACGTTTCGCGTAAGCTCGACGAATCTCAGGCCCTCGGTAACCGGTAGATTCGCTCGTAGAAAAGGACTCGTCGTCTTGCGAACGTGGGCTTAACTCTCAGCTACCTCTGCGATTACATGCAGGATCGATAAACGCATAAAACCTGAGCCCGGACAAACCTGAGTGTCCAATAAAGTCGTTCGAGCGCCTCGGTACAGAGCAATCTCTATTAATTGAGGCGAGAAATTGTTATCGATTCCTCGTCGTTGAAATTCAATTTATGCGCGAGGTGTCGCGCCGTTGTTTTAATTACGCCGGCGGAACAATGGCACGAAAATACGCTTTCGTTACTGGATCAGCTAAGTAGGGCCATGGCGCGTGGAATATTTCGAGCGATCCTCGGTCGTGAAAGCGAAAAAAAAAAAAAAGACGATATTGGATATATATATATATAAATATCGCGGCGAATAAACGAATAGGAATTCGCGATAGAAATTCGATTTCGAAATGGACGAGGCGTTGTTAACACATGGCTGGTAACTCTCGTTCGTTCGACTGGCTATAAGCTATAAGCGGTTTCGCCTGCTACAGCGATCGTGAACACGCATACATCAGTAATAAAGCGAAGCAACTGTAAGCCCCTTAGGTAGACCGGTATAACTGGAGATTAAGCCATCACAGAACGCTTACCATAAATTGATATTAAAGTTCTATTATAATGCGACGCGTTTCCGAGCTAAACGTCATGGCTGACTGTTTCGCCGGTCACGTTCTTATCCTTTCGTCGTGCGCGAAGAAATAAATTTGTAAAATGTTCGCGCATTGTTCCGAATGAACTATCACCTCACAGCGTTACATGGAGTTGTCAATTTGTTGTTTATCATCTATAATAACAAAGTTATGGTGGTTTGAAAGAGAAATACGTGAAGGTTGCGTGCATTGCCACGTTTCGTGTCCGCCATTTTTGTAGCAGTCGACGCAACAGTGGCGTACAGTTGGAAAATAATTTGTACGAGCCGTTGCTTTTGTGAGTGGTTTTGTCATTTATTGAGATATTTGATATTAAATGATGATATTAAATAACATTCACGAAAGGAGAAAACTAACTGGAATGAGAAACAGGACTTTTCATTATTTTATCTGAGCAAGAGCATCATTACGATATTGTGTTACACACTCAAGTCGTAATAATTTATAATTCATACGATTGGAAAGTGATTGATCGTTGAAATAATTAGCGATTGATTGAAAATTATTGATCATTACGAATGGAGTTATTCCTCTTTCAAGGAAGATATTATAATATAATTATTGAAATATAATTGCACATGATTTTACAGGTGAATTTCTTTTGACTGATTGATGAGGATATCGTACACCGTCGATTTTGTCACTATAAATATAAAAAGAAGGCATCTATGGCTCACTAAAACTATCATTTTCTCCAGACTTGTATCACTTTCAAAAAGAATACATATATATTGCTCACAAAAATTAGAGAATTTGATTATTTCTTCAACAAACAAGAAAAGCGAAATTGTTGTTTGATGCTTGTCTTGATCTTTTTATCGCTTCGTATTCATTTTGAAATATTTTTGTGAGCATTTTTATATGTTGCTGTGCAAGAAATCGGCGCAAACGATATTCTCTAGAAATTCTTCAAAGGTATATTCGGGTGGAGGGTTCGTTCAGCCAATTAAAAGCAGCTCGTACACTGACCTCAGTCGAACGAAACAGTAGGAAAATCGGCGAGGTCAGTCCGTGTTTTCCAGCGAAGGCGAGCAGAATTGTTTCCATTGGCCGAGGAAGAATTGATAAAGCCGGTATTAGCGGCAGTCTCCCGGGTGGAAAGGGGGTAGTGGCCAGTATTTTTCCCGTTTTGTCGCCGCTAAGCCAAGCTTGCATCGGCCTTCGAAAGAGATACAAGCGTAGATTACGTCGAATTGTCGTGGATTTTCGTATGATCGAGAATACGTCGCGGAATTACCGTAATCCGTGTTTCTCGCGCAGGAAAATGATCTCCCACCGGAGAGATTCTCCTCTGGAGAAGAGCGCCCCCGTATTTCGTTCGAACTGCGAAACCTTCGCCTCGTTTCTAACAAAATTTCACGATTCCAGTGCCAATCATTTGGTTATTGTTATTAGCGAGATGTTGCTTTCGAATCAAAGCATACGTCGATCAAACAGAGCCGATCTTAGCAGTGCAGGTTGTTATTGTTATTGAAATACTTCGTTCTCTTTTATTCTTAGCGACGTTGTCACGTTTCTCTTATCATTTAGAATGGATGATGATTTAGAAACGCGTACAACTATCTCTTTTAGATCTTTATCTTGTTCCACGCTTGTAACAACGAGATAGGAAATGGGACTAGAGTTTTAAAAATAATGAAATATATAATGCAAAGACCAAGATTCCGGGATTTGTGTTTGAGTGTACAGTTTTTATAAACAAATGTCCAAGAAAATTTTGTCGAAATGTGGTTCTGAAATGAGAAATGTTTGAACGAAAGAATCTCTGGTACACAGCGTTAAATTCTTCGTTAAAAAAAGAAAAAATTCAATCATTTTCTAGATATTTGACAAAATATGTTCCGGAACCCCGACTTTGAGGGTAGTTTTCAACCCTTCAACATCGACGGTTGCCAATAAAAAGAAAATACGAGTCAAATGGTTTCTCGAAGTCTATATTTATGCCAAATTTCATCAATCGGCGATTCACAAAGTCCAGTTTTATCACTTCTCCAGGAACCAGCCATCGAAAAGTCTTGCATCAGCTGTTATTTTCTTTTGGAATGGTTGAAAAAATAGTGTTGGAGAGATTAGAAAGAATAACAGATGAAGTGAAATGTTCGATAGCTGGCTCTTAGAAAAATGAACCGTTAAAGTGTAAATTGATAAAACTTTGCCTAATGTGGACGTGAGTTCTAATACAGGGTGTGCCAAAAATCGCTTCCTGCCACAATAAATCTTTTTTTTTTAATTATATATTTCTTTTATTTTGTTTTATTAAAAAAAAAAAGTAGTAAGTTGCTTTATTCAGCTTCGTTAGCTAATTCTACAGATTAAACTTCGCGCGTCATTTAACATGTCTTAATCTCGTTGCTGTTTGTAGCAACAATTTTGATGAAAATTGATTCGCTCGCATCGAGGAATCTTGCATCAGAGCTGTCTGCAATATTAAAAAGCACGAGCGTGATTTCTTAAAAATAGCTTTAGAATTACTTTTAAAATCTGTCCTCTAAAATAAGAAACAGTTCGTTTTTCAAGAACGTGAACTCGCGATAATCTGCCAAGGAATCTAGCTGCAACGTTTTCTTTCCTTTCGAACGAAGGTCGCAGTGATCTTCATCTAAAAAAGAAACTCTGTGGTCCAACGTTTGACTCTAGCTACGCTAGAATTTGACGAGGGGTTGAAGAAAAATGGCCCGGCGCAGAGGCGAGATCCTTTCGTCCAACGGAGAGAAAACGTTCGATCGTACGAAGAGTTTAGTCGCGCTTCCCCTCGCCGGAGAAACGAGGACGGCTAGATTCGTCTCTCGTGAAATATTCCTCGACGCGAGACAACGTTGACAAAAGTACGACGTGGCTCGGAGTGTAAAAAAGAAAATTTACGTGTGGCGTCTCGTCGACTCGACGCGTTTGCTAGACGAACCGCGAAAGGGGTGAATTCAGCCGAATTACGCCCGCTACGATGATACCATTGCTGCGGATCGTAATGGAATTGTGTATAGAGTGGAAAGAAAAATTCGTCCGTGACAGATGAATTCTACACTTTCAATTTGATGGAGATAAAGAACCTGCCACAAAATTGGATTTCAAGGTCAAATTCTTTTTTTTTTTTGTTGCATTGTATGCTACTCATCACGAAGGTAAAACTTTCTCAAGGACGTAATCTAATAGTTCTCTTAAAAAATGGGGAAAAAAGTTTTCTTAATCATTTAACGTTGTGGACGCGTGAGTGCTAACAGCGACTTTATGATTTCGTAACGCGTGGATGTTTATATTACGCGATACTTATATACCGAATAATGCTTATTTAGACTCACACCGTTGCTACAACTATGGCAAATCGAATGTTAGTAAAATCTAGCACGAAAATTGGAACCATAAAGTCGCTGTTAGCACGCACCCGTCCCGAATTTTAAATGCCATTTTTCAAAAGAACTACTAGGTTACGACCTATGGTTCCTTGGGAAAGTTTTTAGAACCAGTATCGATCACTGCGAAAGATAATTTGAAATAAATGATAATCATCTTCTTGACATGTTGCCAAAATGTTTAATTCAGATTTGAAACACCCTGTACACACGCTGTAATGTCGGCTGGACTTCTCAGAAAGCTGCTCTAAATTAATGTAATATTTATAGAAATATCACGAAGATGAACGTTGAAAAGCGTTGGTTCGGCGAAGCTCGTGTCGGATTATTTACTTAGATCACGTTATTTGACTTCAACTTTCAACTCGATTGAACTTCACGCTTGCTCTCCCCGTTTTATTCGCTCTCTTCTCGGTTGCCATATTTTCGCGACGAAACCTGCTCGCAACAATTGACCAACTGACCGTGAATTGACAGACACGCGTTTCGATTTACTCAACGAGCTTCCGATGCTTCGTGCTTCAACGAATATTTGAAAATCGAGCGACAAATTATCTGGGAATCTCAGATTGAATTTCCTCACTTCGTAAATTCAGAGATCGCGCTGCGCCTTTTATTTCACGAGTGCTTTAAATTCTCTACCGTTTCTGAAAGTACCTCTTTGAAACTTTCGAATAATACTTCGACGTTGGCCCGGATGTTGGCACGATTACTCGAATAATTCAAACGGTTCGCTCGACGTAGCGACTAGTAGAAAAAGTATTACACTCGCGATTGAATAAAAATGTTCTCGCACCTTCTCTTTAAAAGTTGGAGAACTGTACGTTTCACGATGACAGATGTCATTGCAAAGTTATCATAGTTAGAACAGAGTGAGAGAGAGAGAGAGAGAGAGAGAGAGAGAGAGAGAGTTCGAATATAAACGCAGTTCGGCGGGACACTTTCTCAAAAGTGTGGTAAACAGGTTATGATTAGGTTAACACGTTTCGCGCCGAATCGATTTTCGGTTACTTTCCATTTAGGTCGCTGTTACGACTGATAATTTTATGCTTGTGAAGTATGTTTCACAATTTTTATAATAAATTCACAATTATTAAGAAGAGCATTACGACAATAAAGCGATAAATTTTAAAATATTATTTTGACAAACAATTTTCTTAATGATCACAAAATTAATTTAATATGAAGGATTTTGTATCAAATATTTTTAGTATTATTGTGTACTAAATAATAATAAACGATATTAAATAATAATAATTTATTATATAAATTATAAATATATATATATATAATACTTAGAATCCTTATTATATAAATTATATAATACTATACTAAATACTAATAAATAATATTTACTTTCATAATTTCAACTTTCTAACGTTGCTCTGATGACAAACTTTATAGTAAAAAATGATCGTGTGCACGCCCTGCGATAGGATAAACAGGTTATTAACGTGACTATATTTAAACAAATTCCAAATGACTTGAACAAGAAGTTCACCGGGACGTGTTGATACATCAATCGCGCGCAATGCAAGTCGGGACAATTAACCGGGAGGGGACGGTGTGGAATATTCGTGAAGTTCGTTCGCGGACGAACAAAGAACGAACTCAGAGGCGTCGGCCTTTGCCTAAAAGGATTTCCGCCGTGAGTTTACGAGATGTGTGCTCGCCACTCAAGGCGGTAACCTTTCGGCTTTCATTAACGACTCGAGTTAATTAAGAGGAAGCGCTCGTCGACCTTTCGCAAACAGATTTTTTCTCCGGTGCATGGCGCTACGCTCCAACCAGGGACAACTTCGTGTACGCCGATTCCAACCGATTCCGTTTAATCCGGATCGTATCTTTCGTGCAGCATCGTTCAATGGCGCAGATTGTCACGAAGGGATTTCCGTGATTTCTGGTGGAATTCAAATTCATATTGGAAATTACAGACACGTGTTGCGAACGTGTTTGCGGCACGTTTCGGGCATCAAAATGTTTGCGTACGAGGGTTATCGAGGGTTATCGATCGCCTGGCCACCGTGTCACGAGTTCAGGGATAAAAGCGTGCTGATGACGGCGT
>NIPQ01037553.1:0-11470 GCA_002806875.1 Lepidotrigona ventralis hoosana | reverse complement strand
CTGTGCAAAAGCAAATGCAATTTTGGAAGCTCATAGTGCGAACTATGAGTGAATGTGTCGTACACAATCAAAGAAAGAGATAATTTAAGTATAAATTATAATATTCGATTAATTATTGATATTAAACATACGTTAATTACGCGAAATCATTAGTAGCGTGGACATAAATAATAGAAAAACGATAACGAAAGATGCATTACACAGATAATAAACACCATACGAATCGATACGTCTTCGCGCCATGAACTTCACTTGTAGTAGCGTGGACATAAATAATAGAAAAACGATAACGAAAGATGCATTACACAGATAATAAACACCATACGAATCGATACGTCTTCGCGCCATGAACTTCACTTGTATAATAACACTCTGCACTAAAAGACGTCACTAATTTAATGAGGTAGGTGCACGACTGTTCATAAATAGAATTCGTCAGATTTCGCAAAAAACTTAGAGAATATTTTCAACTTTAATAGTAAATATGTCATATACAGTAATCAATATTTATGTATACCCTAATATTAATTAATGAAATAAAATTGATTGATTAATTATACAAAAAAATCTTGTTTTGTGCTAAATGTTCTCATACATCCTGTGCTAATACCTTATTCACCTATTTATTCATATCTATTTATAATCACAATGATTATATCGCTCATTATACAATATCAATGTAAGGTTCATTATAGTATTAATTCATCATGTAATTTCATATGACATATATAACCTTAATGATTACATTAATAAATTAAATTTCAATAATATAATATAATAATCTGGATTAATAAGTAATTATTATTTTGAATATTAAATTACTATATACAGTTCTACATATCATTCTAAGAATTATGAATGAATATTATGAAATTATTCACTATTTCTTTATACGAGAGGTCTTCTATCAATTCAAAATCTAATTGACACTAATTGTACTTAATACACGTACAATCCAGTTCCAAATAAAACCAAATTCGTTTAATGCCCTGTTTAATTGTTCTCAATCCCTTCATTAAATCTGCATTGTTGTTCTTTTGATGTCCTCAAATTTGGACTAAACCAGACTTACACTGTCCTGGTAAAGGCACAAGCAATAAGTTTCCGTAATAAGTTCCATCATTTATTATCCTCTATAATCAAACTATTTATACTTCAGTATAAGTAGTTTTACATAGGTATGTTCATTTACTAGCTATATTTGATTTGCTGAGTAAAAATTTAGTAACTTAAACGAAATTTGCAACTGAATTTTATATTCTGGACCAAAAAGTATTTTAAGGAACACATAATACATAGAGATCTTCTAACGTTTTTAAACTAATTAAGTTCAGGATGTAGATATGAAAATTGAAAGTATCTTAATTTCTACATTACCTCTTATTTAAGAATTTGTGTGGTATTTTTAATATTTTTAGATTAGACTTGTTTCTTTCTGTAAAGTTCATAAAACTATAGTATGCAAATGGAAATAGCAGTCTCTTTCCTAATTCTTTCCAAGTTTTATGAATTCAACTTATTTCTATACTATAGAGTTTAAAATAAAGAAAATCGAAATTGAAAAATAGCATATTACTATATTCTTCTATTAGAAAATAGCATATTACTATTCTAATTCTTAATAAGAATATTGAATATAGACACATCAGAGAAGTAGTCTCCTCAAATTGAAGATTCACATATAGTACTCTTTGTCTGAGCTCTAGAAATAAAATATCTATTTAAAAATACACGTAATGTAGATTCCATTCTTCAACAAGATAAGATAAAATCATTGATGAAAATTTCAATTTTTTAACCAAATGAAACTGTTGATGAAAGTTTAGCTCTAGAATAAAAAAATTTTTCAAAACTACTATATATTGTATACTTATAATAAATATTTCCCGCAAAGATATTGCGCGGGGACGGATGGTCAGAATACAGAAAACAATTTACTGAATACCGAGAATCAGAAGCCATCCCCGTATACTCTAGAATATAGAAGGTTTATTAAGCTTATTAAAGTACTATGCAAGGAACGTACATATACGTCGCTGGTCTTGGAAAGTATGGCTAACCAGAAGGGACACAAGGATAGAAGGCAATGGTACATGTGTGTGTGTTGCTCTACACCTTCATTCATTTCATATGGCAGAATTCGATATTTCGGCTGGTCATGCCTATGATTATCATTTCTCTTCGCGTTATTTCCTCTCCCTCTAATTAATTTGTACCTTCTCACTACTTGTCAAATATCAAATTTAGTTCAATTTACGCTGAAATCAAATCATAAATTTCAATTAATTACGGATAATTTCAATTAATATGGATAAAAGGGAATTCTATGTAGAAAATTCAAAATTAACCGTTTATAGGTAACCTTACGTATTGAATGAAATTTCATTTTCAGTATATTATGAATCTTTCTGAAAAATTTTTGAACTATTTTGAACCTTCGAATTAAATGAATTAAAATTTTTTATAATTTATCTTATGTGAAAAATTAAATATACACATAAAACCCCCAGTATGTAAAGTTAGAATTAAATTTCCCTCATATTCGTTATTACAATAATAAAAATATTTTGCCATTCTTAAATTTTATTCAGTGTATCATATAAGAGAATTACAAGTATGATAACTATGAAAAAGGGCAAATGTCGATGAAATTAAAAAATAGTACGATAATAATATTAATAATAATTCGTGCAATAATATTAATAATATTCGATAATAATTCGTGGAATAATTTATCTTCTAAATCAGCCACTCTCATTCATAGGCTTGTTATATTCCTTGACTGCATCCTCTTTCGCGTGGCCACCCACTCCATGAGTATTATTAGCTGCACGCTTTTCAATTGATTTAACGGAAAAGGAATTATATCGTGTATATGATTAATGAGTTTGAACGTATCACATTACAAATTCATCGACTACCGAACCTATCAGGGACAAATGCATTCTACAACGAGACACATTTTTCTGAGAATCGAGCTATCGATAAGCATGCTTTACAATGCCCTTCCGGTGGCGCTGAATGTGATTCGTTCCCAAGTGATATTGCCATCCAGATAAAAAACGTAAGAAATGTGTATCTATTTTTCCCTCCTTTTGTTAATTTGTTATCTCGTTCATCTTTCTTATGGATTTTGAAGCAAAGTAATCAGAATTATATACATCGTGGTTGAAGAACCATAACGTGACAATTGCGATAGATCTGACCGGCGGCTTTCGCGTAAGTAATTGCGATTTCACGACAGGACACGCAGACCCGATTTTTGCGGTAGATTGGTGTGAGATGACAAAACTTATTGGCGAGTTGTGTATATGCCACGAATGTGCTTCTCGCTTTTAGAGACAGAGAGATAAGGAGACGCAGGTAAAATCGGCAACGGGTCGAAGCACCGCACCACTTCCGAGGGCTTAATTATATTCTTGCGAGCCTTGCACGAACGAGTGAAACCGCATATTGTTTTCTCGATAACACTTTAGCAGACCACAGTGCAATAAACAATAGCGTTGCGGAACACGCCGTCAGAGATCCTTAAGGCGCCTTATACCATCTTTTCGCCTAGTCTGTTCTGAGAAAATACTTACCAACTTCTACAAATTTACGCAACAAATATCGATGCTTCGGGCTTGATTGTTTGATTTTATCGATTGATTACGGAGACTACTCCAAGCAACAGCTACTTGTTTACAGCTTGTTTGATAATTTTCTGGAAGTTTGGTGTTCTTGCACTGTAGTTTGATCGGATGAGCAGATATCATGGAAGATGAATATTAACATAACATGGAAGAAGCTTAGATACTTCATTGGTCATTAATTAAAATATTACAGATATCTAATTTGATATCTACTTTTATCTAAAGCTGAGGAATTAAATTTCTGAATTTAAGTTTAATAGAAAGACCAAAGATAGTTTTATAAAATTTCAGTTTGATTGCAGCTTGCAGTGGCTATTGGAGATAGTAGTTTTCTACATACCCGGTGAAGTACAGAATAGTGGGATGTCACCGAACAAGGTTCAAAAAAGAAAAAAAGAAGGCCATGGATACGAAAAAGAGGAGGTTGAAGGTGAAGATGGTACAAAGGAACAAAATTCTGTGGATGGGACAAGTGATCAACGATGCAGGAGAGTGAAACCGCCCCTACCTGCTTCCCCAATAAGGAGAAGCTGGCTCCGCCTCCAGAAAGCTGCATGACGTTACACAGATAATTGTTACGCCTTGCTAGTACATTGAATTGTTACTTGGGCCTTGCAAACCTGGATAAGACAACTTTTTCAACCCTTATTAATCTATCAATACTATCTTTGTCTGAGTTTCAAACTATAAGAATGAAAATATTGTCTCTCATTATTTTGCCTTTTCGATATCCAAATTTTATATGATGCTATTTCAATAAGATATTGCTGAAAAAATAATTAGATGCTGCTTACTAATCTTTTCCTATGATTAATTTCATCAGATGTTAAACTATTAAAAATTAGAATATTTTAATATTTGTTTTTTTTAGAACATTAGAATAATTAAAATTAAATATACCTTATTTACTATCCTGTACAGAAATATCATCCTTATCATGATTCTTTCAATGCATTCTCCAACTTGCGAAAATCAAAATATTCCATGTCATACGTTTGTTTTCACTACTTAAATTTCACAGAATTCTGTTTTATTTAAAATATTAAAGTAAGAATACAGGTTAGGCAGCCATGTTTGAATTTCCTTTGCATTCGATAGAACTGAATCCTTCGTTACAACATATGCAGATATTATCCTGTTATATATTAGGAATTCCTAAAATCCCTGATTGTCTACCAATTATTTCAAATAAGGATAAGAGTCTCTCTAGCAAGTCTGTACGATTACAATATTGCAGGTATCGAAAGATTGATTCGCTTTTGAAAATAACATGAGAACATGTGGAATTTCGACGATACTACTTCTTTCTTATTGTTGTTACAACTAGCCAAAGGAATATACTGAGAAGCGACTTACTACTACGAATTAGTTCAATTACGTTAGAACATTACACTGACGTCATTCCTTTTATACGCTTATTTATATCGATGTCAATTGGTCGAATCAGACTTTGATTAAATGCAAGAACGAGCTTCACTGGAATATGTTCATATATATATTTACAAATGTATACAATTATAGATATCAACTACGATGACATATCAGGGATCTTCCGTAGTAGCTGTGAAACACGCATTTACTTAACTTTCATGGTATTAAGTACCTTCGATGCATTTTTCTTTTTCTATAGATTTATACATTTATTTCTATAAGCTAACCTTATTATTTTTAATCTTATTCTGAATTCTTAATGTGTTATCGTCATGTCTGTACGATTTATACAATGTTGTCACGTTCTAGTACATGATTAAATTTTACTTCGAGCTAACCTAATTGCTCTAAGTGGACAGCGAATACTTACCTTCACAACAATTTCCATATTCCCATGTACATAAATATACCTATATCTTTAGATCTAAATGATTTAACGCAATTTTTCATTCGTGATTACAAGGAGCTGCAATTATTGTTACGACTATTTGAAACATCGAGCAACTACATATGGCGATCAACGCGAAATGTAATAGTCGTAAACATATCGAACGTCCTATCGACCGAGATCGTATTGTTTCCTTCCGTGCGTAGCGCTGTCTAATACAACCTAATTTGCTATGCTATCAAATCATACGTGTTTCGTTCAAAAACAGTGAATGGTACTAAATAATACACACTGAATAATATTAAAATAAAAAGGGTATTCGATTAATTTAATTCTGAGATGTCAATGCCATATACATACCTACCTATTATTTGATCAAATGAAATCATTTACAGATAATTATGATTATTTCCCACGACTGACGCACTTCTGAGTATTTGAAAATTGTGACGGATTCGTCGGAAACTGGCGAAAAACTCTCCGCGTAAAATGGTCGGTTGTGCGCACGCACACACATACACGCGTGCACATGTATATATATAACCGGAGAAACATAAAAACGCGAACACTGGTCAGAAAACCATACGATGAGGGCGAGCGGTCTAAGAGTGAGGATATGGTAGCGTGGAGGCGAGGCGGGAAGACGAGAATGGGGAGGTTTGGAATTGCAAGACTTAGGCCTTTAGCGTCCAGGCTGCTTACGCAGAACCCACGCTTGACGTTTTTTGCAATCGTATTTCATTCGCAACACTCTCCGCTCTAACACGTTGAGTTACTCGACTTTAGAAACGAAGCTGGCGATCGCGTCTGTAACGCGACATCGAATATATTTGTTGCAAAAAGTGAAAGTTCTTTTTTGCAGTCGTTGGAGCAACCGGTAATATTGAAACGAAATCATCGGCGAAACTTTCGAAATCTGTTGTAACCGGTCGGAGCTTCGTATCCGGTTAGAAATGTGTTGCGTCATTGACGAATGATTACGTACATCGATAATGAATCTTCGATAGATTTTTCATCAATTGAAGAAGTGACACCTCGCGGACTAACAGTGCATTAACAGGGGAGAAACAGTTTTTTGTTGGAGGTGTTATGTCGTTATACGATAACATTGATACTGTCAATGGCGTTGAAACAAACAAGCTAGGAGCATTATGGAACTTGAGGTAGTTTCAAGGACGCCGAGAATATTTCGTATGTGTTGTTAAATACGATGAACCTGTTTGTAAGTATCTTGGATTGTCATCGTGTAGACCAGAAGCGGAAAAGTAGCTGCTGGTAGCAGTTAGGAAAAGAACGTAGCGGATTTCGGTGTTGTGCACAGATCGAGGAAGCAAGTAAAGTTACAATGACTTGCTCGGAGGGTGTGTTTAGGCGACGAAGGGCAGCTACTAGCCGAAGGGATGCATTTACCGGTGGGTTCTCTGCGGGGAAATTTTCAACCGTTGCATCTTATGAAGGCGCTGGCCCATGCGGCTCCTCACTGCCGCTTGTTCAAGGGATGGCGGACGATGCTGACGCCGAGGGTGGAAGTGGCGAGATGAGCGAGGGTGCCGCCGTCAGCGAGCTATGGTGCAATGAGACACACAAGCGAGGCACAAGCTAAACATTCTGGTGAACTAATACTAACAGGTTTGTATTACTCTTACGTTCAAGCTGTTAAATTTCTAATTATTCACGAAAGATTTGTAAATTGTACTTTTAGCAGTATAAGTTATTATGTTGATGAATATATAGATGTAGAAAACATATATATTCATCATCAATATATATGTAGAAAACATATATATTCATATTCGTTTTATTTGTATCTTTAAAATGAGCAGTTGCAACGAGCAGTACATAATTGCTTGGCATAGGCATTCTATAAATCTATAAATATATTCTATAAATATATTCTATAATATCAATGGTGATATTGTGTAAATTCGTAAATTCTGAATGTTTAAATGATTTATTTGTGAAATACATGAGCAAGAGTTTCTCCTCTTGTATTGCACCATTTTTTATTTTTTAATTGTAGAGTTTGCCGAAGTTCTAATCTTAATATGGCTTCCTAAGAGCGACTGTTGATTGAGCAGAATGTTTAACATTCGTTTGAACGGACGGGAATGCAGTGCGATTGATGAAAATTTGATTGTGAAACGGTTAATCATTATTACGAAATTTCCTGTAAGCAGTTGGTGAAATAGAAAGAAGAGAAACTATAATATTATTAGATGAATTTACTGTAAAAGAAGCGAATAATGTACATCATATTTCATGAAATGGTAGAAAAGAATAGTCCCTTCGTTTAAATTATCGGTTTCAATCTTTTAACGTTTGTTACACTTCATGAGAAATGAATGATATTTGTATTTGTATAAGTATACGGTAGTAGAATCAGAATTAAAAATAAGAACTTGAAAATTTTATGCAATTATAAAATATAATTTCAAATGTTAATTTGAAAAATGCACTTAAATTGATTCTTGTGATAAAAATAAAATTGCGTCTCAGAAATAATTATATCTTTTCTGTGTCTCTACAGTAAAAACGCTGATTGCTTCTAATACCGTCCAGGACCATCGTCAGTTTCCCTCTGCAGTTAGCAGTCAATTCACTGGCGGGCCAACAAGACGCTCCCAATGGCATTCAAAGTTGTTGCTCTGGGCGAAGAACTCTGATGACAGTCCGAGCGGGTAACGATGAGAACTGGTTGCGCTGAACTAAGGAATTCCTTGATCAAAGACTACCTTGATCAAAAACCAAGTTCAACGACCTAAGGTTCGTTGGGAGAATTAGCAGGGGTGAGCATGTTAACAATTATTTCTTCAATATTTCCTCTCCTTCCTTTCAAGGGTTTATTTAATTAAATACTTACTATTTAATTAAAGTTCATGGTAATCTAAAGTATAAACTATTGAAACTAATATCTTACGTCAAAATCATATACCTAGATATGTAAATATCTAATAACATTTCACATTTAAAAAAGCATGTCAGCTAATAGTTCGATCAAAGATATAGATGAACGAACAACGTAAGAGGTAACTGATTAAACAAGCCAATAATTTTGAGGTTTCGAGTGTCATCGTCAGTGGCTTTGTAAATTGCTATTCGGATGATATTTTTTTTATATGTAAATATAATACGATCTTATACTTCTTATCGAGCCTGTAATATTACGGATCTCTGTTATGATGTTTACATATGCCCATTCAAAGTACTATGCATTCATCGTATCAATATATTACCACAATCTGATGGTCTTACACTATTCTACGTAACACAAAGATAACGACGAACAACATTTTTAAATATATAATAACGATCTGATATTATTTATCTAGCCTGAAACATTACGAATCTTCAGCACGGTACAGGGCTTATATACGAAAGTTCAAAACGATGAACGAACATATTTATATAAAAATATCATCTAATATTATTTATCTATCCTGAAGTATTACGGAGTTCGAGTACGAGGAATGAGGTTTCCCTGTTTGAATTCAAATTTATCAACATCCATTCTGTAAATATATCATATCGATTTCATTGTCTTATATTGTTAAATGCACCGCGGTGTTCACAATGAACACAATTTTTTTTGTACATAAATATTTTCTTATATTATTTGTCGAGCCTGGAATGATATGGACTTATAGGACGTGGAATAATGTTTAATTATGGCCATTCAAAACTTTCCACACCTATTAAGTCAAAATATCAAATCTGTTTTATGGTTTTATATTACTCTACACATCTCGAGCTTCCCAATTGCGTTCTGAATGAACAACATTTTTTTTTACATGAACTTTGTTTAATATTATCTCTCGAGCCTGATATATTAAGAAGTTTCGGAAAGAGGAATGTGGATTATATATAACCGTACAAAATATACCACATTCTTTTTTTGTCGAAACATCAAATCGATTGTATGGTCTTATATCGTTCCACGCATCCCGGAGCTTCGGAAGAATACCATTTTATGGAACTAAAATATCTTTTGAAATAATTTATCACGCCTGAAATATGACAGGTAGCGTGGAGTGAGGTATACACATGTTTGTCCAAAACTTTCCACGTTTTATTCCATCGAATATATTATAGCGATTATATGATCCTATATTATTATCCGCATCGCGGGATTGCCAATAAATACCATTTTTTGTACATATATATCATCTAATATTGTTCATCGGTCCTGTAGTGTTATGGTACATGGGATGAGGTTTACATATAACAAATCGAAATTTTCGGCGTTCATGCCAATATACCTATCTATAATATATATCATACCAATATGACGGTCTCATATCGCTGGTATCTCAACGAACACCATATCTTTGTACATAAATATCACCTAATACTATTTATTGAACCTTATTATTGAACCTTACATTTTACAGTTTACCGATTCAATGCTGGCCTTACATATGACATTTCTATGTTTTGACATGCATTTTGTCAGTATAACATTTTCAACTGATGGTCCTATCTTATTTTACGCAACGCGGGGTTAAGAATGAACAGCGTTCTTTTGGTCAAAAAAATCATCTAATATTGTTCATCGACCCTGAAATATTATGGATCTCCTGTACGGTTCGGTCCTACACATTGCCATTCAAATATTCGAAGTTATTTCTGTCTCTATATCATATCGATCGGATGGCCTTATATTATTCTACACATTGTCTCGGTCACTGTGACACCTTTTTTTTGTATTTAAACATTTTGTAACATTATTTATTGATTGTGACATATTACGGTTCTCCGGTACGTTCCAAGGTATACATGCCACCATTCAAAATTTTCGACATTCATGCTGTCAATTCATCGTATCAATGGAATTGTATCATATTTTTGTGCAAATAGCGACTGTTACTACTAGCACCATATTTTTGTAGATAAATATCATCTAATATTACTTATCGGCACTGAAATATATCGATCGTCCTGTGCGCTTCTGAGGTACATTTGACCAATCAAAGCTTCCGACATTCATTCTTTCAATATGTCTGGTTTTCTTATATTATTATGCACATTCCTATCACAATGCACGCACTTTTTTGTACCTAAATGTCACTTTATATTTATTTTTTACCAACATTGAATTATTACGTTCATCCGTTACGGTTCCCATATAACACTACATAATTTTCGACATTCATTCTGTCAGTATATCATTTCGACCTAATTGTCGTATATTATTATTCTACGTATCGCGCGTAACACAATGAAATCTATTTTAATATCATCTAATATTATTTAACAACCATGAAATATTACGGTCTTCCGATACGGTTTGGGTATTGCATATGAGCATTCGAGATATTCGACATTCATTTTGTCAGTATGTCATTGCGAGTCTATTGTCTGACAGTATTCTGCGCATCGTGGTGTCCACATGAAACCCCATCTTTTATTCGTAAATATCATCCGATTATTTATCGACCCTGTAATTGTGAGGTTCTCCGGCAAAGTTCGTGTCCTGCATATGACCATTCAAAATATTCAACATTCATTCTGTCAATGTATCATATCGATCTGATTGTCTTATATAACTCTATACTTCGCGGGAATCACGAATATCTCCATTGAAGATAAATATCATATATTATTGTTTTTGTTGGAATATTACCGTCCTCAATTACGGGTCGGTCTTTGTAAAAACATTCAAAACACTTGACATTCGTTCTATCAATATTTTATACCGATCTGATGGTCCTATATAATTCTACGCATCGCGGGGTTTACAATGATAAGCATTGTCCTCAATTACGGGTCGGTCTTTGTAAAAACATTCAAAACACTTGACATTCGTTCTATCAATATTTTATACCGATCTGATGGTCCTATATAATTCTACGCATCGCGGGGTTTACAATGATAAGCATTTTTTGGTACATAGATATCATATAATTATTTATCGACCCTGAAATGTTACGCTCCTCCTGTAAGTTTCGGAGCTTGCATATCACCATTCAGAATATTCGACATTCCTTCTCCGAATATATCGATCATAACGATCTGATTTTCT
>NIPQ01037547.1:0-11304 GCA_002806875.1 Lepidotrigona ventralis hoosana | reverse complement strand
CAACTATAATTGAAATTGAATAACTTCGTTTCATTAGTTATGATACTTGTGGGAAAAAGTTTAATAAAAAAGTAATATATATGTTTATAAAATGATTATATAACGTATTTGAAAGCATGCAAGAACTATTGAAAAATTCAACGGTATTATAAAATTGATTACCATTCAAACAGATAATTACATTTGTCATTTAATGTTAGAAAGAAGGAATATAAAAATAATTGATAGTTAAAAAAAAAAAATGTAAAAATAGTTGATCAAAAAGAAGGAATGTAAAAGTCCGAATTATGTAATATTTCGGAGAACAGACGAATCTATTAATTATATTAACTAACTTACACATAGATGTAAAATTTATATTGCTCAACTTATCGTACCCGTATGATCTCTACAGTCAAGGGAACCAGACTGTTGAAACTTGCTCCAGTCGCTAAGTCGTTTCACGTTTCTTACAAATTTTCGAAAATCATTTCTCGGGATCAACTCTTCGCTGCGACCTTCGAGTCGAAAAAGAATGTAGTAGAGCTGTTTGGAAAAAAAGAGCAGAGGAGACACGAGACAGAGGTGTAACGAGAGGAGCCGAGTTACATTGAGACATAAAGTTTTCGTGCGATGCTAATAGCGACATTAGTCATTTCACTCGGCTCCTCTGATACACAAATGGTGGCATCAATAACGGGCAAGAAGCAACCGAGAGATAGCAGCCGATTCGTGGAGAATAAGGCGAAACGAAGGGAGACGGAGGAACGAAATGAACCGGTCAACGCCATCCAACGATCCGAACGTTGCGTCGACTCGAGTGGAAGTGTTTTAGCGTTTAGAAGGTCCCGGGATATCGTGCACGATTAAGATTAACATTCCATATTTCTCCTTCCTGCGTTCCCGTTCCCGATCGCCCGCTACGTCTTCTTCTCTTCCTGCTCTCTTCGCTTGCTTCGGCCCCGTGGTACGCCGCGTGATTAAAGAGCCCACGAGATAAATGAGTATCGAAGGAATTTCGGTCTTTAGCATTTCTTTCACTGCTCGTTCTAATCGTGTATAAATCACGTCGAGCGGACGACGTATCTGCCCTATCTGCTCTCCGAGTGGATAAAGCCGGTGTCGAAAGGTGTAATCATAATGAATGGTTTTGGAACGCGCAATGGACGCACAGGGACCCGTTTCTCTTCCCGTACCGTCTTCATCGCCGCGTCGCAGCGTCCTGCAGAGTTTCGTTCGTCCTTTGGAAATCTGTGGATAATTGTGGATAATAATTCATGCAGCTCATTCGCAAAATAATTCGCAAATAACGAAAGGCAAGAATATAAAGAGACAGTCTACAGAAGAAGTTTTCTTGTTTGTTAGTCTACAATAAGCTTAACACCAGATGTACAGCCATTTTCGTCACGAACACACGGACTATACACTAAAGGAATGATCATATTATGATCATAAAAGAATGGATGTACGTATATGTATGGTCACTTATCATCGAAGAATTTTTATATGCATACATTGTATGCGTGTCACGTAGAACATTTTGAAAATTTTACAAATGTATAATGAAGTTTTAAGATATAATATTATTTTTAGTTTTAAAATATCTGAAAACTTCATTATACACTTAAAGCATATTTACCATTCAGATATTTTAAAACTTAAAGTAATATTATGTCTTCAAACTTCATTATACACTCGTGAAATTTCAAAATGTTCTATGTGACACGCACACAATGTATGGTATATAAAAATTCTTCGATGATGTTTTATGTGAAATATGAATAGTAAATATGTTTTTACTATATATAGCATATAATTTGCTTTATATATACCATATAAAAAAATATTTAATAACATTTAAATATTTTTTTATAGTAAAATATTGTTTAAATAAATTTAATAATACTAGTCATAATAAAAAATTAATACACACCACGAATAACCATCTTAACTATGTAAGAAATACGACCGTATTAAATATTAAAATTTATTAATATAATGAATAGTTGATTGTTTGTGCATACTTGTATTAAATATCTAATAATTTTTATATCAACAAATGAAATGTCTCACAGTATGTTTTATATAAGAGATTCAAATAACATTTTCGTGAGCAACATTCGAAGAAGAAACACTTATCACATGAATACTGGAAACAAATTTGCAATTAAAAAACACATTATGCAATTAAAAATATGAACCTGGCAAATCGCCTGTGAAAAATCGTTCGCCTGTGCCTAATAAACGCGATTTCCGATTTGAGAAACAGCCGCGCGAAGTTGCTGGCGAAAATAAGAAAAAGTGGCAGTCAACTAGGAGAAGAAAGGACGAGGTGAGAGAGGCAAAAGTATCGGCCATCGAGTTGGCGTGTTAATTGGAATTGCGCAAAACGTATGAATCTAATCGGTCGTAGCCGGGAGAGCTAGGCAATAGCGAGCGAGCGAGGCAATAAATTCTGATGCATTAGCGTGTCCACGACACGGCATGCAACGGCAGCCTTGGAATCCGACGTTAGCGTGGAAGTAGTTCAACTCGTGGTTTATTCAACCTGCGCGATGGCAGAGGGGTCTTCTTCTGAGTCATCGGTATGCTCGCTGCCCTGTTGCACCGCGGAATAAAATTAACCCGTTAAGGACCAGACCAGCGTTGCGTTAACGCAACATTCCGTTTACAATTATTTTACAGTCGACTCGTATCATAAAATTCTATCTTTTAATACTGGAATTACGAAAGGGAATTCCAAGGATTCGAATTTGGTATTTTTTTCTCTAGTCTTGTAAAATTTAACGGAAATCGAGGTATTTATTTCATATTTGTTGTCGTATTTTATTTTTCATTTAGAAAGTATCCGAGTATTTATAGATAGCCGAGTATTCGTTTTATCGTGAGTAATTGAATTATCGCACGGTCCTTAATTCAAGTTGAAGCGAGGGCTATTGATCGGCGACACAGCCTGCACCTGCCTCGCCAATGCGACCAACGAAATACGCGTTTCGCAAATTGCGAACTTTCACGATGGATATCGCGGCGATAGCGCGGCCCGTTACATTGTAACCCGCGTCTATAAAGTATCAAATATTTCTGGCTTTTTCTCGCGCGCCGAGATTTATGTTGCCGATTGCGTGAAACGAGATTCCGTCGTAAATTCACCGAACGAACACCGCGATTATTCGATGTAATTACTGGGGCTGCAAGGCTCGCGTATACACCGCGGAAACTATAAATCCGTCTATGCGTTGCCACTCTACAAATTGGAACTTCATTTTCACCTTTTCTTTCCCGCGGGAGCGGGGAAAAAAGTAGCCGGAGATTTAATCGTTTAAGAGGCTGTAGACAAAAAGCGACTGTGGGTATACACGGGTGTAACAAGCACCGAATAGTGTACTTGTATCCTGGCCGTTAATCAACCGCCTGGTGGCGTTGGAAAATCAAACGAGTATTCGACACGATACAGGTAGAAATTGCATCTAGGGAAAAAACAGATCGGACTCGGCGCTCTCTTTCACTCTCGCTATAGCGCGACGCTTTCAACTCACGAGGAAAAATTGAAAAGTTAACCGTGTTCTTCACTCCCCCCCTCTCCGCCCCTGTTCGCCATCTTTTTCATCTTGTTCGTTCGATGAACAGAACAAACAGTGGCTCGTGTTTCAATTAACTGCGTTGTAAGGCTTCTATGTATGTGCACTGCGTACAGCCGCGTTCAAAATTCTTAGGACATTCAATTGTTGATTTTGCGTAAAAAATTGCTATTTGTTGAATGAAAAAAATACGCTAATGATATTGATTTCATTGAAATGAACACACGTGGAATTTGAAATTCGTAATTCAAATACTAAACTTTTTATTCAAAGTGGAACAGGAAACGAAATTGTATATTTCATTTCAAGAAGCGGTTTTAATATTATTAATGATTTTTACTCGGTTAATGAGCTGGAAATGTGTGTATCCTCCGTCATCTGCGAAATTAATGATATTCCGATTGCCATAATGTAAAAACATTGCAGGTATCAAAGTTAATAATTCTATCCTTCTTTTCTCCAATAATTCTTTTATCCATCAATTGTTTCACTTACAACACTATTTAATTTATCATTCATTCCTGTGATTATCATAATTATTATATATATATATATATATAACAATCATATTGTAATTACATTACATTTCACTTACATCGGTATTCTTATATCGTATTATACTTGTGTTTCATCCTCGGTACTGGAATTCCCCTTTAATCGCAACGTAATATCAAAGTCAACAGAAATGTGGATATGTTCCTCTCCGCGCCGTTCAAACAACGAGATGCCTCAAGACTTTCGAGCGCGAGTGTATGTCCATGTACATGGGCACTCCCACGCAGCAGGCGATACATCTCGCGAATGACAGACGCGGTTTCATTCAACTCGCCGGAGAGTTTCGCCAGAGCGTTCGACTCTGTTACCTGCGAAGAGGTAATATTTCGCGGGAGAGATCTTATCTCCCGTGGCCGGGTGAACGGACCGTGCGGACGGATTTTCGAGTTTGGCGCCAACGAGCTCGCGTTCGGGGACCAATGCGACATAAATTTCAAACGTGGTGTCGCAGTCGACGAGCAAATCGGGCGCTCGTTACGGTGGCTCCGACAAACGTAGATCGTTCCGCTCCATTAGCCGTAAAAGCGCGTGCAATTCGTTCGCACGACCGCCCACACCGAATGATTAGACATTCCGCGGGCGAACGCTGTTCGCCACGCTGTTTCTCGCTTCCCTTCCTGCTTGTACGAGTTTCGCGGATTCTTCCCGGCGCGACGTAACGCGCGAACACGTAACCGGGGATACGCACGGGATATTATCCGGGAATTATCGCGAATTATTAATGGCTCGGGCGCAAAAAGTAAGACACGAACGACTAATGGGCCGTGAACGGTCCGTGTAAGATCCGCTCTGAGGAGGATTTACTCTCTGTTCCCCCTTCGGGCTGAACAACGGGGCGACGACGAATATTCGACTCGTACTCGGAGGGATACACGGCACATCCCGTGAGACTGGGCATAGATCACGATCTCTCGACACGCTGCTCCCTCCAACAAATAGATCGTCCCGGTCCATTACGATGCACTGTGTGCGGCGCAGTCTGCGTCCGACCGCCTGCCGGTAATTAGGCACGGTCTGCGTGAGCCAGGCCGGTGTACACGCGTGTAACGACGCGCAATTCGACGGTGTAACTCACGAGTCTCCCTTTGAGGCTCTCTTTGACTCTGCGAGGGCATGCTCTTGTGGCGTGTCGAGCCGAATCGAACGAACGAACGAACGAACTCGACGTAGTGCGTAGTCCCGAGCGTGCGTAGTCCGTTTCGATTATCGTAGCTGTGTACGTAGCGGAGGAGAGAGAATATCGTGACCCGCCGCGCGCGAAACGAACCAGCTAGCGGGGCTTAATCGCTCTTCGAAGGATTAAATTCAATTTCCGACACTCATCGTTGCCCGGTGGGAGGGGAGATAGATAGAGGGAAGCAGCCACGCGGGGTAAATAGAGAAGCAAAACATCGATGATGATCGTTGCTTGTCGAGCTGAACAGTGTTCTTCATTTCCCTTTATCCGTCGGCCGGCTCCCTCCTAGTTCATTCTCTCGACTCTCGTCCCCTCCCACCCTGCACGCTCGCCTCTTCGTTTCTTTCGCCATTTGTAACCACGTCATTAAGCTCGAATGATGGTTCAGTTCTTGTGCCAGGCTGCGCCGCAATCGTCCGATCCGGTGTAACGTTTCGCGAATGGTTCGCCACGCTCGCGATGCGGATACAGAAGATTGCCGGTTCTATCATTTTACACGGACGTATAATTAAACGCTATTAAGATTACGCGGATGGTCGTTAAGCGGGCGGGCAGCAAGCTGGCCCGGAGAAAACGGTTTTCCATTCACCACTATGGGACGAGGCGCAACGATTTGCCGCGGAGGCAACAGCCCCAAACCCTGTATTTTCTCCCGTAAATATTCGCGTGATCGACGCGTTAATAGCATCGATAATACAACACGACTGATACTAATCCCACGTGTTACGCGTACTNCGTTTTTTTTTTTTTTTTTTGTCTTTTCCCTCACCTTGATCTTGAAGTTATTCATATATAGTTTGAATTATTCTAGTTGTATACTAAGTTGGACTCGATAGTCCAAGAAGTAAGAGAAGAATCAAAGAGATATAGAATCTGGATATGTTTTGAAAAATCTAAACAATAGAAGCTGTCTAAAATAAAAACAGTTCCTGACTTGTTGAGACAATAGTTTCTTTTTGAGGCGTTTACTATTTAGTTTCGTTTCATATTCTTCTACTATGAAGAAATCGTGTCAAAACGATGCATGATAAGATTATAGTGACAATTACAACGAGACATAGGATTATCAAATTTATCAATTCAAATAATCAATTCAAAATCAAATAAAAATAACAATAAAAGTGTTAGATCCTTTCTACAGCAAAAATACAGTGGAAGAAGTTGCTAATTACATTCAATTTTTTATTTATTTATTCACTTAAGAAATCAACGGGAATCATGTAATTGTTGGACAACGTGCGCAGACAACATTGTCTGTCATTCTGGACGAGACTCGACTCTCTGCCGGCACCGATCAATCATCCTCTGGGTTTAGACCCAGGTATTCGAGAAGGAATAGTCAGTCGAAAGCTGTTCGCGAATCGTTCGAACACGTCGGTCGATCGTTGAAACGCTACCGATCAGCGTACCGGTTTTCGTACGTACGTACGTACATCGACTCAGGGAGGATTTCGAATCCCGAGGCGTGATGAAACAAGGAGAACGGGACGGGATGGAGACGCAGAGGCAGAGAGAGAGAGAGAGAGAAAGAGAGAGAGAGGGAATATATTCGTGGCACTGGGTGCACCATGGAATTTCATACACGCGAACTTGGTACACTGCGGGCAACGAGAGTGGGAAACCGGAAGAGCAAATTGACTTAACCATACAATTCGCCGGTATAAATAAGACGCATCATACATTGTATTAAAATTGCTCGATCGGAGAAAATTGTCGGGCGAACAGTGAGAGATAGAGATAAAGAAGAGATTCCCCGTATGCATAATGAATGCGAGCGGGCAGGCTCGAATCTGATATTTTATTACGCTTTCGGCCGCGGGCCAACGAAATGGTAGACACCCCGAGCTGAGAAGACGAGTCGTCGTTCGCCGCGCCTTTCGCTCCACAAGAATCGTCGTTTGCTGATCTCGTCGCTTGGCCAAAAATTATTACGAAACAATTGTCCGCGATAATTTCGATAACCAGATTTCATATAGTCATCCGCCTAGCAATATCTCACGTATGTATAATATGTGCACACGTAGGTGCTCCGAATCTACGTGGGCCGGTGCAGCACGTATAATCCGACTACATCCAGCCACCAAGTACACGTCTCGCTTGGTAGGCAGGAGGGAGCGCGTCGTGGAAGTACAGTAGCGGCAGCCCCGGGCATCACCACGAAGGGCACCTCATTATTTATCGCGATATCAACCTATATTTCACACACATCTGCACGGTTGGGGAGAAAAAGGGTGGCAGGAACGGGGAAAGGGTAAGAGATGGGGGAGGGGGAAGGAAAAGGAGAAGGGCAGACCAGGAGAATAAGAGAGAACGCAAGAACGTTGCTAGGAACGTTGCTCCTTTTTTCTTCTCGTTTTCTCGTCCATCTTCTCTCCTCTGTTCACCCTTTGTCTCTTTCGTTGTTCGTCCGTTTTTACCTTTCGTCGCCTGTTTCTCGTCACGTTCGCATAATCGACGCAGAATGTGAAGATCGGATTGTAAAAATCGCGGGACCGCTGGGTTTTTCTTCGTAGTGTATTGTCGTTGCTATCGTTCGATGCTTCCTCGTTTCTTTCGACACGACAAAATATGTGACGGTATGTAAAAAGACTGGCGGTCGACGTTGATTGGTTCTGGTTTATTGGATCAATGGACACGTAAAAACGAAAGGTATCAGTCCAAATTAGTCACGTTTGTCATTGTCGACAAAAGATTGAATTTAAAACATTCAGGAAATTATTATGACATATCTTTGCCAGTAGAATCTATGAGTGAAAATGGGAAATAAATGTCATAAACAAACTGAAGCATTCTTCGTTGAGGAACTATAACGAAAATTCGAAATCCTGGAATGTATATAAATATACAACGTGTGCCATCTAACTTGAGCATTTTGAATATCTTCGTTGTTTTTGGAGATATGAAACTATTTTGCGAATAAAAATTACTCATCGTTACAATATGGTAATAATTAATTTCCTGTAGGTGGAAGGTTAGGTGGAGATTTCACGATCATCTCCATTTTTCAAAATTTGAAATAATATTTTTTGGTATTTTGTGAATGTAGTTCGACATTCTCTATTAAAATGTATTAACTTGCGTATATCAAAAAATTATTTTATTAATTTAAGAACAATATGATCATAAGAATCGTTTCTATCTAATCTTCATACTACTGTGTATAATTTTTTTACTGTTGAAATTCTTTCGAAGAGGATACAATTAAAGATTCTCCTATTTTTCGATATTTATGTTGTAACTGGTAGATCGTAAAAAAGTTTTGAGACAAAAGTTACATCTTTTAATTAAAACTATCAGATTCCTCTGTGACCTACGTATTTCTAGAGTTTCATTCATTATAATACCGAAAGAAGCTCATTACGGAAAGAAACACGAAACAAACGAATGTAATAATGATGAAAATGTAAACGTTATATTTGCAATCTCGTTAGGCTTGATCTTTTTTTTTCACAAATACTGAAAATTTAAAAAGACAAACATCGGCAATATATGTAGAAAACGCGTTTGAGTTATTTTCCGAATTTGGAAATCTCTCCTCGCGAATATTTCTCTTACTGTCCTAACCAGTCTCGGTTACCGNTTCTAGAGTTTCATTCATTATAATACCGAAAGAAGCTCATTACGGAAAGAAACACGAAACAAACGAATGTAATAATGATGAAAATGTAAACGTTATATTTGCAATCTCGTTAGGCTTGATCTTTTTTTTCACAAATACTGAAAATTTAAAAAGACAAACATCGGCAATATATGTAGAAAACGCGTTTGAGTTATTTTCCGAATTTGGAAATCTCTCCTCGCGAATATTTCTCTTACTGTCCTAACCAGTCTCGGTTACCATCTTTTCCATATTCACTCGCTCGAGTGTACGATTCGCCAAGGCAAGGGATTCAATTTGCACGCGCGTTGTAACGTTCAAACGTTTAGCAAGGCATACGGCGCACCGCGGGACAAAAACCAGTGAAAGGAGAAGCGCGATGTCGCGAACAAAAGTCCCTCGCAAGCCGGTAAGTTTCGACATGCGCGAGAACGCAGGGGGAGACACGGGCCCCCGGTGAACGAAGGAGCAAGAGACCCCCCGCGGGTCAGCGCCGAGTGACAAATTGTTTTTCTTTCTACCGTGGGCCCGTCGTGGGCATTCAGTGGTACGAAGATGCCCGACGCGATAATGTTTCGGTGCACGCGCGCGGTCAATCGAGAAATTGCGGCGAGATGCAGCCGCGATTAGACGCGAACGACGTCGTTTGAATGTCTCGCGATAGTCGATTGAATGTCCTTTTTTTTTTCTTTTCCTTTCTCCTCGGGTCCAGATCGTTATCTTGTCACCGAGGGCGAAACGTTCAAGCGTAATTTGCTGGATTACGAATAATTCGTTGTAAAGAGGCCAGTCAGATGTTTCTTCATCAGGCGACGGATCAAACGCGCTTTAGCATAGGCGTGCTCGCGTTGCTCAAAACTGATGAAGAAGCCAACTCGAGAGACTGACCCATGAAAAGAGAGAGAGAGAGAGAGAGAGAGAGAGGACCATCCGAAAGCGATCCAAATGCAGCACGACTGGTTCTCCTCGCGCGATCGCAGAGAATCTTAAGCACCTGCCACTTAAGGACCGGATTGCTCCGCGCGAATGAGAGAGCAGGCAGAACGCTCCGACGAGAGGAGAAAGAGAGAGAGAGAGAGAGAGAGAGAGAACAGGCCAAGAACTCGGACGATATTCTTTAAGAATCGAGCGATTCTCAAATCTCTATCGAACTTTGACGCGACCGAGATTCTTTCTTATCGGCGAAGAAGACGATACGGCGTGATATATATGGAATCCGAAGTTCGAATTTATCGAAGAAGAGATATCCTTTTTCGAGAAAAGTTCTGGATTTTATCGAAAATCCGGAAACTTTCAAGTGTGGTACATAATGTGAATATTTTTCTTCCTCTTCTTTTTGTGTCTAACAAGAACGATGGTTGTGCAGAATTGGAAAGCATGTTTATCGTGTATGAAGATATATACTGGTATATTATCATACTTATTGATAATTTAGTTATAAAATGTATCATTTGATTTGAATAAGTGTGAGTAATTTTTCTGTCCTAAGAATGCATGCTACACGAAACTTCCAGTGCACACTGCGCAAAAATTGGAGAATCTAATAAAATCTAATAAAACTTTGGAATTCTTCCGTAAGCTTCAAATTTTCAAAATACTACGTTATACTCTAGTTAGCGTGCGCCTCGATGGCGATTTGGTTCGACACTGAATTTTAAAATTTCTATTATGTTAGAACGATGACATATAATGGTATATCTTGGTTATAAGTCCAATATCAATAATTCTCGTGAAATCAAATTTTATGAAATTTTATAAATTTTAACGTATCGGTCATGAAAAAGATAGCCTACTTACCCTCCATCTTACTTCTCGAGATTTGACGAGACTGATCCATTGGTTAGAATCTGCGACAGGGCTAACAATACTATAACAATCAAATAGACGCACGAGTATACCAAAATGCTCACGTTAACTTGATATTGATACTTTATCCCGATCGTATCGTTTAAATGCACAATTCGCCTGCTACAATTCGTTTGTAAGTAAATGAAATCAAATCGCAGAAAGTCGCGGCGGGGAACGTCGATCGATCGGCAGAACAACCTACGTGTGCTCGCTTGCTCGTCGGGGATTGTTCGGTCTCGCCAGCTGGCTCTCGCGTCTACGGCCGAGAAACCGAGAAAAAGAAGCAACAATGGCCCTATCCGATGGCTCGTGCTCGTGAACTTGGCCTCGACGCACTCTCTCGATGCACTGGTTCAGCGGCGCCGTGCCGACCGGCGATGAAATCATAAATTGGTGAACGCCAGCCCGCCGGCACTGATAGTGAACAACCAATAATTATGCTAATACATACATCGTAATGCATCCAAAGAGGCGGTCATTCGTACGTACACTGTAGGCTGGCTCGCTCGCTTCGGACGCCGCCGTCGATTTTCTTTCGGACGTCTCGCGACGGACGTTGACGCGCGCCT
>NIPQ01037516.1:0-29281 GCA_002806875.1 Lepidotrigona ventralis hoosana | reverse complement strand
AGACACGTTGCGCAGCCACCGAGAAAATATGATATTCTTTAACCCATAGATTCGCTCTGCTCTTGCTAGTTCTCCGGTTCCGGGCCGCAGGAGCATAGACGGGAGAAATAAAGAGAAGGAACAGCCTGGTTTCAAGCCGAGGCTCGTTGCACGCTCTGTCTCTCCCCATTGTCGGGGCGCTTTTTTCACCCGCGGACGCACGGCCAGGTAACGTCGCGCTCAATGGCCGACCAATCACAATATTTTTGACGAGTTATGTCGGCGTATATAATGGCCCATGGGGACCATGGCGGCAGGGGGGGAGAGAGGGAGAGAGGCTTTTCCAGCGCGGACGTTCGTTCGTTCGTGCGCTCCTCTCGAGAACCGCACACGCGAGATTCGTCGAGGCCACAATGGGTCCTTGAGCCTTTAAAAGCACAAAGACACGCGCCTCCTGCACCCCTCTCTGCCCCGGCATCCTGCTTATCCCATGGCTACGCGCCGCCGTCCCTCGGGATATAGACGCCGTCGAGCGTGCGTAACACGTTCACTGGCCCGTGAGTTATGAGGGAAACACGCGCGATATTAATATTTTGTATCATCCTTGCGAGCCGCTTGCCATCGGACCGATGCAACCGCCGTCCCGGGACCCTCGTCTTCACCGTTTCCTCTCGTCTTTTGTCGTTCGCTCTGGGACCAACAGATTTTGCCCGGCTCTCTCTCTCTCTCTCTTCAGCTTTTGCTGGATGATAGTTGAGTTTCGCGTTTCGGGGAGCACCTCTTCGAGATGATTTTCTTTGACACGCTGTTTGCGCGGTCTCAAACATCGTCCTCGGGATCGCCCAAGGGTTTTGTCTGTTGTCGGTGAATAATGACACAGGGTTGGGGTAGGTTCGTAGCTTCACAAGCTTTACAATGTTCGGTCTTTATATTAGGTACGTCTATGTTTCTCGATCTCGTTCGAGATTTTGAAAAGACCATCCCCAATAGCTAACAATGTTCCCCAATACCATTAGTGGCAATTGTTAGGTTTTGTAATAAATTCGTTGGCGCCGTCAATGGTGAAATTACAAACGAATGTCAATATTGAATGTCTTGTCTTTTTGACAAAAAATTGTATGTATATAATATATGCAATGTATCTCTATGTTCTTCGAATTATATAATTATTACCCGAAAGGAACATTTTCCTTTTGTTGAAACGATCAAAATTCCAGTAAATATTTCAATAAACTTAAATTGCTAATTGACTAGAATCACAAGTCAAATATTTTCTTTTAATATTTGAAATGTTGTATCTCAAATATTTATAGTGCTCGTTTTCTTTCCATTTGCGACTACAAGTTACCCATACTACGTTTCTTTCGTTCAATATAGATGGATTTTTTTATAATACATACATTTAATATCCTCAGAAATGTAACGTCAACAGGCAAGCGAATTCATCACGTTAAAGTAAAATGATAATTATTGTTAAATAAATGATGATCGTTAAATCATTTTCCTTTTCATACAGCCAGTTGACATATTATTATGTCACTGTTTACATATATTGTATCTGTAATATATTTATTTATATGATGACTTTATTCTGCATTTTACTTTTTTGATCCAAGAACTGTTGCCAAATAGACGAATAGAATTATTAATAGCTAGCTAGAATATAAATTATTAAATAATGTATTAAGTAGACTAAATAATCACATGTGAAACATTTGCAAAAATTGTTTAAACACAAATGAAATGGTATGGTTACTGACAATGAAAAGAATCAATAAACATACAATTGTACAATAAATTATGATTTTTACAAGTATGGTCACTCCGAAATTTTAGAAAGTGAAGTTGCGTAAGAGATCTCTGTCTTTGGAAGTAGCAAAGGACAGAGAAGAGAATGAGAGAGGGATGTTGTTCCCCGAACGGTTCCATTCTCCAGGAATTTCGAGGCAAGACTCGTATAGCTCAGGTGGCGTTCGACGCAGGATGTTGAAGCATCATCTAAACTAATTGTTGACAGTCGGACAATGCCGAGCTAGTAATAATAACTTGTCCGTTGAAAGACGTATTGTGTCCGTGAGATTGGCATCTTTACCTGAATTTTGAAACTGTAGGGCCAAGGCGAACCCAAGTCCTTGGTCTCTGGATTGCCATTTTGCGTGATTGTTTCGCAAAAACAAACTTTAGGCCATTAGAGCACGTTTAGAGAAAATACATATCGACGAATTTTAGCAAATAATCTCGATTCTAATTTGATTCCGGATCAAAGTATAATTACTCGACTGTGGATTTTTATGTGGTTGTATAAAATTTTAAAATGCAGAATACTGGTAATACATTAAATATCTAAAGTATAATTTCTTTTACGGTAATTCTATCTTTTTAATAAATTTCTTATATTGTCAGAAATATGAGTTTGCATAAAAATCCGCAATCTAATAATTACGAATGGTCAATGACATGACTTGTCTCAGTTGAATACGGTCGTTCTGAAGAATAATATAATCTGTTTTCTTTTTTTTTGTATAAACTTCAATATAAATTATATTATTTCTTACATAAATTTAATAAAAATAATAACGTCTTTTTTAGGGGATATATGCTCTGTAGGATAATTCGACCCTGTTTCCAAGTTATTTGCTATCACTGATAAATGTCAAAATCTTTTGATTCTCAATTGCTATTGAAATTTAGATTAAAACGTGAAACAATATGTTTTGCTTTCAACTTTTATCTGACATCTGTTTCAATTAGATTTAGGAAACTGTTTGTTATACGCATATTGTGTTTTCATTGTATAAAAAGTGTGTATAAAATGTTTCCATTTTTTCTGTGCGCATAACTGTTTGTTATACACACATTGTGTTATCATTTACATGGACAACGAGCTAGTCCATTTCAACGAGTAAATAAAAGTAATACGACAAGTTTGTAAAATATCCAGTCGACTCAACTCGCCTTCACACAAAACGAAAAAAAAAAAGAAGAAAAAGTCAACACCGTTTACCTCACTTTACCAAATTTCGCCGTTCGCAATTAAGAAGCTACAAAATTAAATTGAGCGAATCATGCACGAGTCTCACGAGTCTCCCACGACCCGATTCCATCATCGGTGGGGCATTCAACTTTCGACAAAAATCGTGTCCCCAAACCAACGACCAGGTCTCGATCCCAAAATCGACAAAAAAAAGAACAACTCGTCGATTTCTTTCCAAGAGGGACGGTGCTTCTCTTTCCTCGCGATGACAACAGGCTTTTCTCGCAAAAACAATGCACTGGAGGATGACTCTCCACTATCGTAGAAAATCGCATGCTTCCTCTGCTTCTTCGAGCTTGAGAAGCGAGAAACAGAGACGAGGCGGTAGCGGTGTAGCGACGAAGAGGATCGAGGGTGTGACGGTGCCCCGCCCTCCGTGGTCGCCGCGAAAAGGAAATTACGGGCTAAACAGCACTTTCACCGGCCCGGTTATTTGTATTATTTCTGACACCCTGGGTGCCGTTGTTTCCGCCGCGGAGCCCTCGTCTCTCCTAATGACCAGCACGCCGGCCGCAAATCGGCAAAACGAGCCGATAATTGCGGCTTTCATTATTTTTCCGGGCAGAGCCGACCGGTGAAAACGCGCACCGTCATCGCATTCCCAATTTGTATCGATTGGATTCCGAGTTCTTACTCTCTCGGCAACCTAGCTACTCCTCTTCTTCCTCGCCAAGGTCCTTTTCCGTCAAGGGGATCCAAGCTCGAGGTCTCCGCTCTTCTTCTTCTTCTTCTTTTTCTTCTTCTTTGCGTTTCTTTCGTTGACTTCCTCGACCGGATCCTTCGTTACGGGGGACTAGCTCCGGATATCTGGGATAGTTCTGCTGGGATTCGCAACGGAACGGAACGGAATGTCCCGCTTTGTCGCGCGTTTTCGTCATGGATGAACGGATGCGTGTCTCGCGAGTTTTTAATTGACGAGCCGGAAATCGTGAACTTTGAGAACTTTGTATATGAGAAGTCGTGTTTATCCTCGAGAACGAGTCAATTTCGTCAAGCAGAAAAGTTTTGTAGCAGAAAGGTTTTGAGTCATAATTAATTGAATTATGAATTTTTGCGCAATTATGCAAAATTTAAAGAGATGACAGACGTCAGGATTATGCAGTGTATAAAATGTTCAAAATAGTATATACGTTCATTATAATTTAGGTTTATTATGTGCTATAATTTATTTATTTTAGTGCCTGGATAAAGCAAATTTCTATCTAGACTATGTTTGTAGTTAGTTACAGTTATAAAATTATAAGAGTGCATCAGAATCTGCAGTTACATCTTTATTCTTAGTCGCGACACACTTTCATGATTTGAAAGATATAACGAAGTTTTTGCAATAACCGCAGAACACTATTTTATGGTTTTTATGAGGTGAATATTATTCTTAAAATACTGATAAAACAACTTTGTCCCTCGTAATCATGTTTTTAGAATTTCTCCTAGTATGATTTGATGATTTCTATTTAAAACAAAAAAGATAGAGAAACAATAGAAATATTCAGTTATCTGTTAAACATTAATATTAGTTTGTATGACTATTTTGTTAAGTATGATTATATTGTTTGCAGAAACGAATCAGTTGTAACTGTATAATTTTATCGCATATCTGAAGGAAAAAATATTATATTCATAATCAAAAATATTTCTATAATAGACTTACGATATTTATGCTAATTCTATTTGCTTATACCTCTATAAATAAATGCGTTCCGATTTTAAAATCTTTGGAGGTGATAAATCCATTTTTATGTATTTTTGAATTTCCACAAACAAACGTCTATTTATTCTATATTATAACAAATGCTCCATTTTGAATTCTTTATATATATTCATATATAGCGTGGCGCTATATATGCGACCTCAGATTTCCATTTTACAAAAATCCTCGAATTTTCCAATTTACAAAACTCTGCTAATAATTGCTATAACAAAAATAAACCCAAGGAAAATTTAACTCATTTATTATCCGAGAAATCTTTCTCGCTTGAAGCAACGAACCTTTCGCTCCCTTACATCACGTGATCCAAATTCGAATTATTCTAAAAGCAAATAAAAAAAAAAAGAAAAAAAAAGGATACGCTAACCATTCCATTCGTATTATTCCCTGGAAATAATTAGCGTGTTCGAAACATATCCAGGTGAATCCGATTTATCCTCCAATTTATCGATCGACCATCATTCTTCGCAACCCCTCGCGTAACAGATGTTCTCCGAAGTCTAAGTCCAAATTAAGCGTGTGGCGCGTCGTTGACGTTACGGATTCGCGTGCACACGCTGTCAATCGTCGAAACAGTCGTTCAACAAGAGACGAAGAAACAAAGAAACGAGGAAGAAGCGGAAACGCCCCGCGGCCATTGTCAAGGCGGAAACGAAGACGCCACCGGATGAGGATGAAACAAAGAGGAAGACGTCGTTCACGGCCGTGACACAATTTCGTTGATTTCTTCCTTTTCTTCCCTTTGTTCCTTTTCAAACACATTACACAGCTGGATGGATTAAATCGAACGGTCAATTTGCGACAGCGATATTGGAAATGGAGACTATAAGAGCTTCTGTCTCTATTCCCGTTTTATATATATATATATATATATATATATATATATATATATATATATATATATATATATATATATATATTTCACCATCTGTTCGAATCAGCCTCGTTTGAGACGCACAGTGTTAAACTGCGTTTTCACCGGAGAAGACCGGAAAACCCTACGTCTCTAGAGAATCCTTGAAGCGGACAAAACAATAGCTGTCGCGATCGCGGTAAACGTACGTTCCCGCGTGCGCCACCGGCTGAAAAGTGGAACGAAATAATTTAGCGGCGACGTGACGTGCTCACCTCCAGCAGAAACTTTGTACCAAAAGCTACAGGGGGGAACAAAAAGAGAAAGAGAAAGAGAGAGACGGTGCACGAACAAAATTGTCGGAAACGGCGAGAATGCAAGAGACTCGTGGTTTTTGCGACGAGTCTCGAAGCATCGCGCGGCGTTGGCCTTTCGTTGGACGAAATTGCCGAGCTCCGGGTGACACCGCGTCGCATAATGGCCGGTTCGCGTTGCATTCCTGCACGCAAGCCCGCTAGGCGACATTTTGCCTAACGACTGGTTTTGCCCGTGTCCGGCCACCAGAACGACAAAGCTTCGTGTCACGGACGAGTCCTGTCCACCACGGTGATCATCACGAGATTACNTTTTTTTTTTTTTTTTTTTTTCTTTTTTTTAATAAATCGAAACGCCACCCCTGACCACATCCCATTCGTGAACAGCTATTACAGCTCGAGACAGCTGCCGTTTTCCCTCGCAGGCCTCGATCCCGCCTCCTTCATCCCGGTGATCCTTCCTCTCTACCTCCGAAAACGAAAGCGGCCGTTTAATGTCGGGCCTGCGCGACGACGGGAACCGCGGGCCACAGCAACTGAGAACGCACGTATGGAAATTAAACGACGTACAACGGTGTAGATGGGAATTAGCGTTCGTTTATGCGATCGCAACGACGAGTCAATTGGGTGTTGAAATGAGTTGTTGCCCCAACCCCGTTATTTTTACGTATTTAGGGTTGGACCGATTTCAGACTTGGCAAGTTCGTCTAACCAGTGATTGAAACTTCACTTTAGCGGTCCGAGGGTTGAAATTTGAATGCGACAAGTGGAATTTTCGGGTTGTTTATAGGGATATTTGAGATTGTTTCAAAGATTATGTCGCTCCTTATAAAATCAAAAACAGTCGTCGAACAATATTAGGTATCTAGAAAAGTTATTATCTGTTCCTTCGTGTGAAGAATACGAATTTATTCGTCCAAATAAGAATCTTTATATTTCACACCTAAAAATCTTGTTTCAGATCATTTTCATTACTGAATTGCCTGTATTTCTTGTATGGTTATTCAGATTCACACTCAGAGACCAGTGAAAATTTGGCGAGAAGTCTGATAAATATAGGACATATAATCCTACTATCTCGTTGCAAGTTATCTTTGTCACATGCCACTGTTTATCAATTATTGATTGGCTGTTTTTTCGTAATTTTTCCTGAACTCGTCCCAACTTATCACAATAGACGTTAACGATAATAGAAATTCGTTATTAGTCAAGAAAATCCCTAGAATTGTGATCGACAAAAATTGGCAACAACTCCTCTGGATAGCTAATGTATTTTTGTTGTTTCGATCCATTAAGAACCAACTAATAATTTATTGTAATATTATAAATAATTAATTTCGTAAAATTATAAAATCCAACCAAGAGACATAATGATGAAGAAATATCAAGCCAATCCTCGCAATTTTCTCTCATAGTTCCACCGGTGAAAAATAAAATTCGATAATATAAATCGCAATGCAATTTAGTCGTATTAATGTGAAACTGTACCAGGGGAAACGAAGATTAAATTGATTTAATTATGTTACTGTGTTAAATCATTTTACTCTTGTACGCACATTGTATGTTATTACCACATTAAGCAATTTAGCGTGATTTATAAAATGTTTCATAAATACTTCTACATTCTTTTATTTTACAGCTATAATAACATTGTCCTCGGATGACCACCCATATTCTGGTCGTAAAGTTCATTCTTCATTCAATTCGCTCAAATGAAATACTCACTTGCTTCTGGTAGTTTCCTAAGAGTACCATTTATCACCATGCGCATGTTTTATCTCAAAGTACTGCATTCCTGTGCGGCATTACTGATTTAATGACTAACGCAAGAAGCGAAACAATTTCCTCGCTATTTAGTAGCCAAGTATGTATGTACATACGAAGATTATAGTATAGTATAGCGTTCGTCCGATATCAATTGGTTGCTCAAGGCCATTTTCTCCACCAGCAACTATATTATGGATAATCTCCCATTTATAGTCTTTTTACACATTATATTTGTTTTTTTTTTTTTTAGTAAATTTAAGATAAAAATATAGCCCCTGACCACTGAATTAGGATTAAAAGATAATATTACAATAACTTTTAATTTAAACACTGAATAATTTCGAACATCTTACAAATTAAAGAATTTGAACACAGTTTAATAATAAGCTTCATTAACTAAAAATGGACATACATGCACTTGTAAATTATACGTTAATATATAGTTTGTGTTATGTTCATCCTTGTGTTATAATTAATATATACTGCTCTATTATGTCTGCATTTTTTTTTTACAGGATCAATAACACATTTTTTTGAAATTCAAATGGAATATTCTTTTAATCGCTTGTCTCTTATAGCTGCAATAGATTGTGGATTTTTTGCACTCATAAAATTGCAGAGAATGCACGTAACACGAAAATGTACAAAATATCCAAGGCATGTTATTTTAACTATATATATTTAGCCAAAAGTATGAATTTGTATAAAAATCTGCCTCGCAATAAATACTCATTGTCAGTAAGAATTAATAATAAAGTATTAATAATAGTAATTAATAATAAAGAATTAATAATAAATATCATAATAAAGTATAGGTACATTGATAGTTCAATAGTTAATAAAACTTGTAATTAAATTTCGTTGAAACTCTCAATTTTCCTAAAAACATGTCAAACGTTAAAAGTTTATAAGTGGTATTCAAAGGTCAAAGGCTGTATAAAATTATGTTATATTTTTATATTGTATTTAATTATGTTACGTTATTTCTCACTAGTAATTATGTCATATTATAAGACAGAAAGGCAAGATTCAACTTCATCTACTAATGTCTAGCAAATTCTTTTGTACCTCCTAATTAAGTACATCATGCTACATTTCATACATGTTATAAAACACGGAAAAGCAAAACTTCGTCTGTTTAACAATGCCTAGGTAACTCTATTCTTATATAAATTATAAATACCGGAGTGAAGGTATTGCCATGGTTCCTTGTCAACGTCACCGAACAGAACTTGATGAACGGAACAACAATAACGGATCCACAGAATATTAAACGTCATTTTCGAAACGCATGAAGGCGTGCCCTTTCGACGTGGCATTTCGAGCGACAGCCGACCGCGCACGGTTAGACATGGGTGGTCGAGAGCGGCGACCGACTTCAAGGAAGTGTCTCTGAACGCTGTCAACTTGGTTACCTATGAGAAAATCGAGCGAGAAAGCGGTTGTCAGTGGACTGTCAGTCGCGTAATCGGGCGACGCGGAGCGAAAATAGTCGCGGCGTGACTAGGCCGACGCCTGCACGGTCCTCGCGACAGATGTTTCGCGTCCCAGCGACACTCTTGTATTTCTGTCTCACCCAGTATAAACAAGCTCAAGCCGACGATCACCATCCCGGAATAAACGGCCGCGGGCTCTCTGTACCGGAGAGAGTTCGTCGATCGATGATCGATAGTCAGAAATCTGTAGCTTCTGTCCCTCGCGATTTATCCTACAAATGAGAAATGTTTGTCGAAAGAAAGTTAAAATTTTCATCAGACACGTGAAAAGTAGAAGAAACTTTGTAATGCAATGGAGTATACAAGCTTTTATTTCACGATTAATTCCAAAAGTATATCGTAAGATTTCTAACAAAAATTATAAATTAGTCATTTCGATGCTTTGGAAGTTCTAGTATTAAATTTGTTTCTCGAATGAGAGAATTAATCTTTACAAGTATTCATATGAACCAATTTCAATGGTCGATTAATCCTTGAGTGGATCATTAGTAATAATTGTTTTATCTGCTGATGTCATTATTTGAAGATTTGTGTAACTCTCTGTTATTTTACTTAGGTGATATACATGTAATTGTATATATATTTTTTATTGTGTTTTATACATATGTAATTATACATATGTAGTTACATAATATATCAACATTTTACAAATTATTTCAAATAAATATGAATAAAGTGTTATTCCATTTTTGCGTTTTCGAAGCAAATATAGCACTTGTTCTAAGATTTTTGAGAGGCGATGCACACAAACAACGCTCAGTTTTAGACGCGAAATTGAAACACATAATATATCCATAGATACATCCAATATTGCAAAAGAAAATTTATTCACCTACTTATTAATTCGATATTAACAAAACTTAAACTTCAATTATTAAACTAAAATTAGAATTTCTATTATATAACTATGAAAATCACTATTTTTTCTACATATTAATAATAAAGCGTTGACCTTGTTATTTAACTTTTGGATGTAAATTTAATAGAAATGACACGTAGCGATGCGTTTAGATGAAACGCACAAATGATCGTTCATCTACCTTTTGATAAAATTGTTATTCATTTAATTCAAGCGGTAATTAAGCTTAATTAATGTTCGCGGCAAATACGAGCGAGTGTTCACGTCAATTATTATATTCTTCGTTTGTTTTTAAAATCGAGCAAGCATTCCATGGAAGAAAATTTGAGTTATCACTATCTTGAATATTATGAATGTCTTATTGATTTATCTTCGTAATTTGGCTAGCACACGACGAGATATTACGTTATTCTTCTTGTTTTTACTTTATAACCGCATCCTATCGAGAGTTTTCTTTCGACTATCATTGTAAACGAATGGCTCTCAATAAAGTGTAAAATGCAGGTGTTATGCGTCGTTTTTCTAATTAACAAAATAATATCGAATCTAATTATATTGGAAAACTGTTTTTCACCTCCGTTGAAAAATATATTTTCTCGAGCTGTGTGCGCGCGCGAAATCTTCCGTCATTTCTCACGTTATGTATTACGTGTGTATATAAATCACACAGCTTCGTTCCCTCGATGATAATACGATTCATCAAGAATTCACGGTGAAACTGGACAACAACCAGTCTATAAATGTACACGCATGCACAGCGCACCCGAGTAACGACAAATCGAAACACACGAGACGAACGAGAACAGTTCTACCGTCGGCAGACCATTTCTCGACGGTGTTTCGACTCCAGTTGCTTCGTACGGTCATACGCGACGATAGGATCGCGACGTTCGTTCAATGAGCCGGTTTTTTTTTTCTCCCCCTGCCCCCGTCGGATTCGGCAAAGACACGACGAAGGCGACGGCGGATGCAGATGGAGCCGGTTACGCCGGCTGTAATTAACAAGGCCGGCTTTGTGGTGTTTTGTCGCCGGCCGCGACACGCCGTGACGAGGGTGGAATTTCTACGTCCATCGCCGGCCACGCCAGACTATAAAACGTTCTTTGTGTCCGCGGTGCAACCGGCCCAACCGAGCTGCCACCAATGCGGACCAATGTAAACATTCACGTCCCGAGGACTCCTCGAGAAGAGAGATCTCCGCGCGCTGCACCGCACAGGATTACGGGTCGTCGCTTGTAAACCGGCCCACGAAGATCCGCCACGTCTTCTTTCGACCCGCGTGTGCGTGACCGTTCGGCTGCTTCTGCTTGGATCGAATAACTCGTGCTTCCCTACCGGTGATCGGTGACTCTCGTGTCATTTGCATGGTATCTCGACGGTATGATGGGTCAGTGACGGGTTTTCTTTGTATTTCGAGACCATATTTTCTTTGTTCTTTTTTTCGTTCTCTTTCGCTTTTTTTCGACTCGTGTTCCCTAGTTGCGGAGTTACAAAGGAAGGGAGAATATTCCATGTGAAATATTTATATTTCAATTATAATTAAATGAGTTTATTATAATTACTCGCACGGTGTATTATATTGCGATCAATCTAGACGTTTGAACACGTGAAATCGTGTTCAAACGTCTAGAAATTACGTACACATCCGTACAATTTCACTGTGTATTTGTTAAATAAAAAATGACATTTTTGTTGAGTTCAAAAGGATGTAACTTTCTGAGTGATCGAATACGTTCATGCCTTTTTAACTAAAATTCAGTATCAAATTTTATAAGTTATCATCAGAAACTCTTTTAGTATAGTCACTCTTATTGTAATATTTTATTCGAAATAAATTTATTTTATGCAGAATAATTTTAATCTAAAAAAAGACAGATTAAATCTCAGTATACGTTTAGGAAAATATTAAATATACTTGCTGCAAGCATGTTCTATTTCTAAATGAAATAATTTGTTCTTCTACCATTTTCCAACCGATCTTTCGATCTTTTTACCTACGTATTGAAATAGTCTTTAAAATCACTCTGGGTGTAAATTATAACGAATTATATTTTCAAATAATTTATCCTGATATAAACCTAAAAGAGTATTTGATGATGAATTGATTAAATTAAAATTTAATTGAATGCAGTATCAATCACTGTACAAATTGCCCATCAATTTCTATTGGGAATAAGTCGTAACGTGATGAAAGTGCCGGAAGATGTTTTTTAGAAGGTGTAAACCTTCCGAGGCAAATAAAAACGAAATCAATCTCGAAAGACACAGCTCCGTCGTCGTCGTCGATCTATCCAAGAACAAAACTCCAATTTCCTTCCTCGGGAATGCTCGCCGAGACAGCTCCGAAAATCGATAAATTTATGCACGAAAGCCAGCCGGAGACAGCGTGTTTGCTTCCGAGGAGGCCGGCTGCTGCTCGAGTGTCATTATAATTCGTGTTCTCGGCTCGTGTTCCCTTGGTCCGCGCTCTCGAGCATTGTAATATCAATGACACGGAAATAGAGTCCTCGAGAGGTCCCGCATACCGGCGCGTCACCCTATCGCTCCTCCACCACACTAGGAGGACCTCATCGGCGGAAGAAAGAGAGAGAGAGAGAGCCGATGGCGTTCGGCCTCTCGGAAATATCCACTTTCGAGGGCGTCTCGAATCGTGCCTCCCGTCAAGAATCATTTTGTAATTTGTTTTTTCGAGCCCCTCCCGGCTCATCGTGCACCGTGGTCGTGAGTTTGTGTACCGATGACACAGAAATAGATGCTCGAGGGTGCTGCTGCGGCGCGCCGGTTCTATGAGACGATATAACGTAAACATTGAAAGGAAAGAGGAAGAAAGAGGAAGAAAGAGGAAGGGAAGACTCGCTTGGAAGAGTTTGGCTACTATCTAATCGTAGAGAGTTTCGAAACTTCGATTATTCCAACGGCGACGTCATCACTCGATGGAAGAACCTTTTCCTCGTTTCAAAAGAAACGCTCGCCGCGGACAGTTTTACACACAGGATGGCGATGTACACGATCGACAGCGTGTAGATGCCACCTGACGTGCTTGTTTGCAGTTCAGAATGGCTGCCGAGTTTTTTTTGTAAACCGTCGATGCGTTCGAAACATTCCGAGAGGCCGTAGGTGGTAATTGGTGAATCTGGCATACGTCGTTTAAACGGATTTATCACTTTTCTAGGGCTAAGATTGTATTCCTAATCTTTGCCTAGTGAATATATATATATATATATATATATATATATATATATATATATATATATTGGATTCGAATGCTAACAATAAGAGGAAGGTATTCGATTAATGTTCTAAATATGTTTGCAATATTCATGGAATACATACTCCGTTGTCAAAGGCACACTTTAGTTATCGAAAATTAATGGAAGAATTATAGTTATCGCAGTATCATGATACTACAATGTTCCATCAATTTTGAGAATAAAGTAAAGTAATATAACAATAAGAATAAAAGACTATATGTTGTTTTCAAATCATTAATAATTCGCATTGACTTCTATATGTTGCCACAAATACATTTCTCTCCTTTCGCAGTATTAAGTATTATTACACAATAATAAAAGAATCCATTGGTAGAAGAAAAATATTTACTCGATAGAAAAAAAAAATATTTATTCTTAATCACGTAACTGGTAAATTTCCCTTATGAAACCAAAGATTCAATATTCATCATCGATTAATTGACAATAACATTAAACTTAAAAAATACTTCAAAGTTAACCGCCATTTCGCCTTCGCAACTCCTCTAAAGTAAATCGATCGAAGGATTTCGCAACTTCGTGGTTCCATGCCACGACGGCAAGAGGAAGGTGAACGAAGAACGGCGTGCGTTTCACGATGAAGACCTCGTTCCCGGGGCGGTAATTATCAGGATCGCGGGCCGGCCACCCGCAGTGTCCAACACGAATTCCGAAAGTTGATCGGTATATACATCTTTCGGGATACGGGTGGTACCGGGCGAAAAAGCGAGCCGAAGAGAAGCAAGATCTGCGGCGTGGCCTTTGCTCTGCTTAGAAACAGTAACAACCCTGGCGGCGACGATCTATATAAATCGTTCTTTCTCGAAACACGGCGACTCGTTTTGCGGTCGCGTGACAACCATGCACGAGACCAACTGCCGAATCGATCGCGCTGTTGACGATTCAACGCGCGAATTTCTGTGAAAAAAAGAAAAAATTATTTTTTGCAGGCTTTTCTGATTTCACCCTTTCGTCGTTTACGTTTGCAATTAAGTTATAATCTTGTTTATTAAATTCTTGTGTCACGAGCAAACATGAAATAAAATGTACACATGTAAAAATATAAGAAACAATATGTATATAGTACATAAAATAAATTTTATAATAATTCAAGTGAATTTTTTCGATTTTGTTTAAGAATTTAGATAATGTTAAATAAAGTTTAACAAGATGATCTAAAAGTATAGACAGAATTTTTGTCACATTCTTCAATGTTACAGAATAATACCAGCAATTAATTTAAACGAATTATCGATAAATTATTTGTTGTATAAAAAAGAAATGGTAAATATAGATGATGGAATGATTTCAAGAATGAAGGTGGCACACATTTTCGTAAATGGAATTGTATAATCTTTAATACGCTAATCAATGCAACTCGTTAATTCCTACAATTATATTAACCTATTTAGCGGTTGAAAGATCATTACTTTAGCAGATTTAATTTCAATTTCCTAAACCGTATCGTATGAAGGGCGAGAACAAAAATGTTATCATGAAAAATATCACACGTGTCTTTTCCTGTTATTCATAGAATAAAGATATTGTATTTTATACCTACAGAATGAATTTATATTGATATCCAATGATCAACTTAGAAAATCCAGAAATATTTAAATTTCGAAGGATGCAATTTTCTCAACAGTGAAACCATCAAGGATCCATCTGCCAAACTGTCATTAAAAACTGACCGGACTAACCTCGACTAACATCCAGAGCAAATTCCTCGCTCTGTTAGTCCCACCCTCGCAAGATGGAGGGAAGACTCCGCGACAGAAGATAATTCATCGTCTGGACTGGAAAAGATCGTCCGGCTTCGATTCTATCATCGAAAGGACGGCAGATCGAAACGAATAAAACCGAGCATTGAAAATCGAGTGAGTTACGGTGGCGCAAAGGGAGACTGAGGGTGAGGGGAGGGGGGAATCGGTAGCCATTTGTCAGGCGACTGGGAACTACCCTCGTCCACGCGGCATCCCCTTCAGGGCTGGGGCTGGCGACAATTAAAAGACAAAAGCTTCTCGCCGCGGTTCTTTTCGCTTCTCTCTCGTTTCGTCGGTCCATTCAGCCATAGAAAAGGTCAAGCGCCCGGGTTTTGTCCCGACGTAGACAATACCCGAGACCCGTTGCTCGCTTCCAGCTTGCACAGTGTTTCAACAGTGTTTCCAAACACCAACACTATGGAACCACCCTCGCCGTGGACGCGATTAACCGTCTCGATATTTGCTCGGTTCCCATACGCCTTTGTCGTTCCGTTTTCCGTTGGAAAACCGGCGACGTTACGCGATTGCCCGTTTCGTTCTTCGTTTCTTTACTCGGAATCTTCTACTCGTTTTGGTAAATGTTCGTTTCAACTCTCGACGCGAAGAACGTTCGTCGAGTCTAGGGGGAGATTCAGGCAAATATCGATACGTTTTTCAGTTCAATTGTTGTCAATTCAATTTTTGATCGAATCAATTATTTAATGAAAATTGTTACTTATTCTTGTATAATCTAACGAGTGAAATTTGGAGAAGAGAGACGTAGAAGATTTTGTTGTTTGATAAAATCGAAATACGTACATCAATTTATTCCAAGTGTTGAAAGTTGTGACTATTAGTAATTATTAAGTATTAATAGCTATTTTTGTTACTACAAAGTATATTATTATAATAGAATACAATTGTAATTACATACAGTTCAAGTTTGAATAACAATTAATTAGGAATATCTTATTGTAGTTTATTAAGAATCCGTACATTATATTAACCTTTTGAGTACAAACAATATTCTAATTAACAATAAAATAATATTTTTATTTCTTAGGGGTTCAAAGAGCATAATACATTACAATATATCGAATAAATGTATGTTTAAAGATGAATGCATTTTTAATTTGTTTTAAGTTAATCGTTTATTATTGAACTTTTAGACTTTTGGCAATTTTTAACAAAATCACACAGGAATTCATTATGTACAATATCTTTATAAAAAAATTTGGAGTAATGCGTTAATTATCTGATCTTCGAACAATTCAAACTAATCCAGAATGAGAAATGTATATCTCCAGTTAAATTGAGAGATCAACACGAATATTTACTTTTTTCCATAGAACTGGAAACAAAAACGTATACTCTATCATAAATAAATAAATGTTCATACGTTACATTTTTGAACTACTACAGCGAAATTATTTTAAGAAAATTGTCAACAGCGAATTTATTGAGTTTTATTAATGTTCAAGTACAAGTAATTAGACACTACTGAGACTACGATCTCCATTTTTGGCACTACTTTCTACATCTAGAGACATCCACACGATAATTAGAATCTCCACAATAGCGAATAATATCATTGGCCTTTTTAATCACTATATGAGAAATACTACATAAGAAATCACTACATTAAGAGAATAATTTATAACGATGTAGAATCATATTGGCACAATAACGACTGATAGAATTGATCTCGTAACATGGTTTCAAAAAAAGATTTTCATATCCGCGAGTAAATCGTTATCATTATTACTAATACACATTTATTTCACTGCATAAACTCTTACATTTTCGAACGCAATCCCAGTTCAGGGGACATTTTCTTAAAAAAAAAAAAAAAAAATAGAATATCAAAATCCAAGTCGACGTGTCTTCAGAGATCCATATTTCATGCTATAATGATAATTTTCGTCACAATGTAATCGGTTTCCGTGTTCTTTTCTTTTTCCTTCTTCGTGTTTCACGCGACGATCCTAGGGGCGGTTCGTAACGGGACAGTCTGTGTACAGCAGCGAGTTGGAAACCGGCGAGATTAATCTAAATAGCCTGCAAAAGGCAAAAGAAAACTACCGTGGACGAATTATTAGAATAATGGCTAGCCGAGAGGGAGGCAAGCGAAGGAGGACGAGGCGATCTCCGCCAGCCAGGCTATGGTAATGCGAAAGAGGGACACGGGAGAAGACCTGCTTGCACGGATATACCGGGATAAGCGTTCCAGAAGATGGCGCCTGCGGCCTTTGGACCCTGTCAGTACGGTCTGCGCCAAAAGGGAACACGCCACCTGCAAGACGAAAACTTACCAACCCATCGACATTCTCACAAAATATGTAATTCTTTCTAATAGTATTTGTATCTTTCTAGTTGTGAATAATTGCCCCATTACCCTCTTAGTACCCAAGAGTCTGATATTTTTATCTTATTTTAATGCTTCGAATATTTTAGTTTCTCTCAATTAACGCTCTACTTTTACAAAATGTCTCTACTGAGAAGCAGCGTGCATAGTTCGCCGAGATTCTGTTTCTACTAGAGAAGGTCAAGACTAAGAGGGTTAAATAATATTTGGAATTTCTTATCTGTGATTCCTGATGTCGTTGTGATATTATAAAGCTTGATCATAATGTGATTTCGTATTAGTTATTTACTCGTATTTAAGGTTTGCGTCCTTGTTAGCGGACTAGTTACATAGTCTAGATATATCGTGTGCCTGACATGCTTCCAAGATTAAATAATTTGAAATTTTTTATCTGTGTCCCTGATGTCGTTGTGATACTAGAAAAGCTTCATCATAATATAATTATTACGCATTAATGAATTACTCACATTTAAGGTCTGCATCTAAACTTGCCAACAGACTATCTAAGTCCAGGTACACAGCGTGCCCAACACCACTTTCCTCTACTTTCGCCTATAACAATCCTTGCGCGAAAGAATCTCGAGAACTCAACCCCTGCTCATTGAAACAAGAGCAGTCAGAGATTAAATCCTCTTCCAGTCGATCTTCCGTGTCCTGAACATTTCTTAGCCGTCTCCCTCGCGGAGGAAAAAGGTTCGCGTCCCCGGCGGATTGCATCCGTGAGCGCAGGGTGGCACGATGCATCAGACACACTCTTGCGGGTGGCTGTACGCGAAGAAGAAGGTGGACAAGTTGAGTCGTGGGTCTCTGAAAGCGTGGGCGGGGCGGAGCACGCATAGCTCCCGGCCTCTTCTCTCTCCTCTTCTCTTCTCTTCGCGATCCTCGTCTCCGTCCCCGACGTACCATCACCTCCTCCTCCTCCTCCTCCTCCACCACCACCTCCAACAGGATCCGACGTTGTACGCGCTGTTCGTTCGCGTTTCTCGTGCCCCTTTCTCTGCCCCGCCACCCCCATTCCGCGATCCTTTTATTTTTCACCTTCCAGTATCCAGCCTTCCACTCCCGTTTTTTTCTCTCTTTCTTGTCCTCTTGGATGGCCTAGGATCGACCGCGCCGCGACGTCCAGACATTAATGCTCCTGAGGGGCGTACGCCTCCGATCTCCAAGAGAAGAGAATACGTTAGAAACGCAGACGGTGTTACAACCGTGAACGAGATTACTCGGGTCTCTGCTGCGCCAGTCGTTCCCCACGTGGAACGCGGATATGACTGGAAAGTTGAAGACACGTCCTTCGGGACATGCGGAGGATTTTCTCCGTTGGATTTCTGATAGGGTTTCCGAAGGCCAGCTGCGCTGAGTTCTTCGAACGATGTTACACGGTTGGATAACGAGTACGTTTTCACCGTTGATATAATTCGCAGAATGAAAATTACTTTGCAAATGTTTAAATAAAGTAGTATGTAGGAACTTATCGAACTTATCGAAATAGAATGTGTGTATATAAAATATCCTTTTTTACAAAAATACTTCTATTTTTTGTAGTTTTCTACATCAAGTTTCCGAGGTTCCTCTTTTTCTTTCGCCTATTATTTACCTTAACTGTAGTCACGATCTGTGCATGACTACGTGCGAATACCGAGCTCTGAAGCAATGTAATGTTGAATTACGAATATATTCATGTGATTAATGAACGAAGATCAGTGAATCCTCCTTTGCAAATATTTAGACAAACTTGTATTCTCATGGACTTTTAAGAAGTGATAAATGATAGCTTTAAGTAGATATAGTTACGTAAAATTGCGATAGATTCTTTTTCGAGAAACACCCTTACTATTATAGTTTTCCGTGATGTTAAAATTTCAAAGAAAAATGCTTCTTGGCAATTGACGAGATAAGGAGAACCAGAATATTTGATTCGTTTACCTTCGACTAAGGTAAATATTTTTCGTTATCGAAACGTTTGAATTGTACAATTAAAATCCTCGCACGACGACTAATTGTCGCATGCTAACATCAATCATAAAACATTAAACATTTTTCTATCACTTAGTTTAATGAACGTGTTCAAACAATAACAATAATGCGACTTGAATTTAAAAATAGTCGTCGCGGAAGAATCCTCGAAAATAGAATTAATTCCGAGGGAACGTAGAGAAACTTATCACTTCGAGCCAGCACACCGTCTCTCGAATCTCTAGAGAACATGCAGAGAAACGGAAGTTTCCCCACGATTCCTGTGTTTCTCGGTAAAGAGTCACCTTGGCAATTCCCCGGTACAATTGCAGGTAATCCCAATGGTGCAAATAAACGAGCACGAAGCTGGCCAGGTGTTATCCAGCTAACGAGAAGCAACACGAGAAGGCAGTTCCGCGAGAGGAACCGGCCGCCGCCGCCGCCGCCGGTGACCGAGGCAGACCCGTTGCTTAGCTGTTAAGCCTCGCGGAGAGGTAATTAAACCGAATGTTAATTGCGTAATCGCAGGCTGCGTCGGAGCTTTGCTTTGCACGCGACTATCAAACGATCGGTTCATGATCACAGTTCATGAGTTTCTGCTTTTCTTTTTAAATTTATTTATAAGCACAATCATAGTCTGTTCAATACATAGGCAGTTGATGAGTTGGTAAAATCAGGAAATGATTTCTTTCGACTGGGATGAGATTTGGCGTTTTTTGGTATATTGATTTTTAAATCATATTGATATAGGTTGTTTCAATTGGCACTGATGGCAAATTGTGATGGAACTTTTTGAGATACTTTGAGAAAAAATGGTGGATTTCAACATTAGATCAAGGTGGTTAAAATGACTAATTTATAATTCTTTCTTTTGGAGTAGTTTCGCAGATTTAGGATATTGCCTTTTTAGAAGTTTGAATGATTTTTGTAAAATATATGAATAAATTCGTATTATTATAAACTTCTTTACAATCTAATTTCTCCGATACAGTTTTTATGCTTTAGTCGCCAGTAACATAGAAGTTTAGTTTTCATGATTCATGAGTTCAGAAGAACCGATTTGTGACAAGATACCGAATTAACTATAAATTATAATTAATTTATAAATCAGTCGATCAATCTCTTCGTAACACTAAAACTACCGACAAGCAAACAAATTTGGATTAGATGAATGAAGATACAAAAAAATCTATAACACAATAAAAAAAAAAACATAAGTTTCTATTCATATATATTATGAAAAATCATTGAAATTTCTAAAAATGTATATCTACGGAATCTCTTCAAAAATTAAAAAATTGGTCATTTTGACCATTATGGCCATTTTCGTTTTCGTATGACCATATTAAAGTAAACTGATCAGAACACAGATCGAAGACATACATAATTACAGTAAAGATTTATTGGAAGATATGTAAATAGAAACTTGTATCTTTATTTCAGATCTACTATTTTCATAATATTCACCAAATTTCGTCTCAATCAGTCACCAGCGTTCGAAAGTATTTCGGATCTCAGAATAACACTTGGAAAAATCAATTACAAATCCTTCGACTGTTAGAATTTAATTGGATTTAGGTGTTGCTAAAAATAGCATCAGTGACAATTCTTTACCAATATTAAATTCATCACTGAATTTCAGTCACGAGGTAATAAATAGTAATAGTATTGTATGAAATGAAAATGTTAATCATAATTAATTTTCAAGATAAAATACTATTTAAAGTAACATCTCTTAAAATATGAGTATGCATTCGTCTTTTGCAATTCGAGTATTTATTCTATTACAGCGCTGCGATCTAGATTTTTCAAGCGAGACCATAATTTCGTCAGCGACGCTTTCGTGCTATCTCGTGATTTGCTGAAAACATTGCTGCGCCGAAGACGAAATTGGAATCTGGAGGAAAAAATCCGGCACCGAGGAAAAACGAGTTCGGGTCAATAGATAAAACATAACCTTTAAAGGTTCAGATCTGCTTAATAAAACGGAGCGGTGCAGTAACTCAAACTTGGGCAATCTTCGGTAGGCTTCCACCGGGTGGAAAGAAATTGCGCCAATTCCAAGCCGGTCCTGTAGCTGTTTCGACAGTTTCGGTTTGAAATACGAGTCCTCGAGTTTAACGAGCTCACGATCGTTCCTTATCGTAGAATCGACAGTCCCTTGTCAAGGAGGGAACGAGTCTCAAGATATTGCACAACACAAATCAAAGTAAAATTAAAACAATGATAGTAATCCCGATTAAACCTCCGAAATTCATTTCCAAATAAATTATTTAAATACCAAAATCAATAATTTAATAATTCCAATGAGGTGTACTTGAAATCTTTCTTATAATTTAAAATCGTTTATATTCTATTGTTGCTCATCTTATTTCATTTTTTCTATCTTTATAATTCTATTTGTTTGCTATCACGTGTCTATATAGTTCGAAGGAAAGATGTTAAAACTTCATGGCATTATTATCTTATTCTTCACTCTTTATCACTTTAGTTGTACATAGTCCTATTCCCTGTACATTTGTATAAAAAATGAACTGGTCAAGAAACACACGTAAACCATTTACGTCACAAAGCGAAATATTCTGTGAATAATGTCTACTCGGTATAAAGTAGACTTAAGAATTTTATATTTATTAATATGTAATATTATAATTCTCTGCTTTATACTCTGATATTAGCTGGCGACTATAATAATTCGTATTACCTGAGTTATTTAATTTTATTTTGTATTTCATACTTTTTATTAGTGGCCAAATCAAATCAAAAATTTCGAAAAACGACGTGGAGCGAAAACGAGGGGGCGTTTGAGGGAGGAAGGATCGTAGACGAAGCAGAAACTCAAAGACACCAAATATCATCTCTTCTCCCCTTTCTTTTTCTCACTCACTCTCTCTCTCTTTTTCTTCGGACTGATTCTGCCTTCCTTCGAAGTTCTCTGACGTAATCGAAGAAGCCCGGCCAGCAGATCACAGATTAAACACTCGAGTCCTTCTCCTCGATAATTACCCCAGGCCAGGGTAATTGCTGCAATCCAGGAACGGCACGCAGTTACCAACAGAGATAATTCAGCGAACGGTGATTTCGAGTCAGATTGCCCCGGCCAGAAGTTACGTTATACACGGCTCGCTCACCTCCACCAAAGTTGGAATTGGTTGTGGCGGAAATTGGAGAGCAAGCGAGAGAGAGAGAGAGAGAGAGAGAAGACCCCTCCTGGTGCCGTTCTCACACCCTCGGCCGGAGAAATCATCGCGGATTACGCGTTCTTCGCACCTGCGTGAACGCGCGATGTCGATCCGTCACGAAATCTGTCTTTCCGCTTCCATCAATGTCGACCAACATCGATATCGTGGGGGATGCTCGCGTGCGATTTACGGAACGCGATCCCATCGTATGCAGGGCGATTCTTAAATGTGCAAGAATATTGAACAATCTCGGCTTGGTTGTAGCTCCCGTTGGGACATTCTTTCCGAATGTTCGTAAATGAAATTTCGTAATCTTTAGGAAATCAGAAGCATCACGTATATCGAGACACTGATTAAACTGCAAGTTTGTTATCCTTTGTTGTCATCTAGAAACGGTTGGCATCGATCGTCTTGTCGATGCTTGAATTTGCCATTTTTAAATAACCTACAGCAGAGAGTAATTGATAAAATGGTTCGTCTTTTAAATGTGATTGGCTCAGCGCTGTTTTAATAAAGAAACAGTTCAATTCTCAACAGAGAAAGTGGTTTAATTGTCAGATTAGAAACGATTTATTTTCGTTAAATTTGGTTTCTGTAAAGATTCTTGGTAAAATACGGTGTAACTTTCAACTTGTACAGTTTCGATGTCTGATTGTTAATAAATGTGATTTTACAAGATGTTTGCAAAATTCATTTGCGTGTAATTACCATTCGAGTTTCGTTGGACAAGACAAGTCCAGTGCTGCAGTGATAAGCTTATCACAGAATACCTAATCACAGACTATCCAGTTTCAATCGTTGTTGTAACGACAAATGTAGAATATTAGAAATTGTTGAAGGTAGATTCCGAGAAACTCGCGATCTTTCTCGCGACATTTCTCAAGTAATTTTAAATCCATTTTTTTGTAATTTCTGAGTGCTTTTTTGTAAATCTGAATCCTTTCTTGCAGATTGTGCACGTTATTCATCTCATTTTAACATTAAAATTACCAGCGATTGAGGTACAAAATTCATGTTAGAGAAATTAAAATGCAAAAAGTAAGAAAAAGTTAGTAGTGCATTAAAGAACATGAACTTCTGAAGAATCTTTAGAAATTCATCGTTATGATACAAGTCTATAAAATTTCTACAAAAAATTATGAATATGTCATTTCGACCATTTTAGGTAGTTTTAGTGTTAAATTACACCAAAAATAAAAATTTTATGAACTAAGTTTTAATTAATATATGTAAAATATAAGATCGCTGATCAAACTAAAAATATTCTATTGAAAATCTTAAAAAAGAAGAACTTCTTTATGATATTATTTATTCATTTAATAGAATTATAAAGCAGTCTTTGCCAATAAACTGGACTTTTCTCTGGACTCTCCTGATGCATTTAAAAATAATTTAATCACAATGAGTAACTATATAAATATTCGTAGACACATTAAATATCAATTTGTAATGTAAGATGCATTACACGCGTATACTGATAACAAAAGCAATAATAATAATAATGAAACATTAAAACATAAATAAATAAAGTACTAATAATGTATGCAAACGGATACACTAGAGCATCGATTAACAGACAATTATCCGAATTAATAGACATATTGTTACAACAAAGAATTTTTTAAAAAATTAATTAATATTGTACGCAATGTACACGACATATCAAAATTCACAAAACAATAACTCTTGCATCTTATAATTAATTTTAGGCTTACCTCTTACAGTTAAGTTCGCGTATGTTTAATTATCCGAATGATTCGAATTTTTTGAACCATCTTAATCCGAATTTGCTCGAAGCAATTGACGTTCTGCCGTGTAACTATCGCAAGGAGGATCAATCGAAATATGAAATATGAAAACAGATGAAAGTGCAGGACAGAAGCTGAAGTCACGCAGTCTCGTTACGTGTGCCGAAACGCGCGAGACTCGTGGTAATTTCGGGTCACCGGTCTGAGACGCGAGAAAGAAATTACAGACTTTTATCTGTGGCCGGATTTCTAGCAATTTTCTCCGGTAGAGTAGAGACGGGCCCGAAGTAAAAAAGAGAAAGAGAGAGAGAGAGAGAAATGGTGAAAGAAAAAAAAAACGGTGAAAGCATGGAGGATGGAACTAGAGTGGTTCGAACGAGTCTGGCAGATATGACAGATACGTTGTTCTCTTTTAATTATAGGGTACCATGCGAGAGGAATATCTCACGCGAGCTCTTCTCTCCTTCTCCCTCTCTCTGTTGCGATATACCATGCCCTGCTACGAGCCTAACACATTGTGACCCCTTGTTTCTTGTCTATTCGCTGACCTCTTGCAGAGGGAAAAAAATTTTCGGCAAATTGCCGTGTTTGCCGCGTTCCTGGCACGTGATTCTCTTGTTGATCCCCGCCCAGCTTTGGACTTTATTAAACCCCTGCGAGACGTGCAAGCGAATAAGTTAATTTTCTCCGAGAGAAATCATTCGGTTTCAACCGAGAAAAGTGTTATTTCGCTCTGGGGAACGTACCGATTAAGGAAACGTTAATTGGAAATTCTGTTACGGAATTAACTGATAATTTCAAAGGGATAACACGTTGCAATTACACGCAGTTACATGCTCTAAATAGGTTAAATATCGTTTCGTAGGTTATAATTTTTCCGCTGGTCTCTCTATTCTGTTTTCGCGTTATTAGAGCTCTCCGCTTCTGAAGAAAATTCATCCTACATTCGTACGAATGTTCGTGATTCTATCTCGCTGAAGATAGTACGTATTTAGATTCGTTAAAAAATATATTATATTGTATTATTAATATATTATTAATATATTAATATGTTTCTCAAAAAAGATCAAAATCACAACCAATTAATTTTCCAAATCCGAAACAAGCCAACGTGGCGTTCAGAATGACATGTTGCGAGTCTTAAAAATTGTTCGAATTGTAACGTTGACCCCATAATTACATCAATGCGACGTAAATCGCGTCGACGAGTAAATATAAAGGCGATTTGGTGAAGAAAAGCGGCCCTTAAATAAAAAATGGGTCGCACTTGACCGCAACGGGAACGCAGCAATCGATCTTTGCGTTAATATATTCAGTCACCATTCTCATTCTCTTTTTCTCTCTCTGTCTCAAGGATACAAGCAGGTCGAAGACAATATTTTTAGGTTTGGCTTGGTCATCAGTTCGTAATTAAAAGTTCCCCCGATGGGACCGCGGTCAGGGCCCCGTGTCATTATTTTGAACCGCGCGGCGCCAGGACCCAGTATCTCATCCTTCCCCTAAAATACAAGGTGGACAGGCCACCTATCTAACGGGTGTTGAAAATGTTCCGATCGAAAATGTTCCGTCGATGTAACAACTCGAAATTAACGGCACAATTTATTGAAAGCTCAAGACGAGATGTCGTTTGGTTTTTTTGACATTGATATAACTGTACGCCTATTGAAAAGTTTAGTTCAAAAGTTTTTTTTTTTTTTTTAATTAACATGATTCATTCGTTGCTGAAAAGTTTGGAACACTTTTTGGACGAAATAATCTTCTTTGTTTTCGTTTCTGATAAATGAGAATAATTTTCATTTCTGAATATAATTAGCTACAGTTTAAATATTACAAATGATATATTTATTACAGATAAAAGTGTTATCTTTTTGTTTTTAATTCTGACACGATTCAAATTTCTAAGCAGGAGTGTATGAGAGACGATCTTCCTGATAATTTCTTTAGTAATTAGACTGTAGATTTTTAGCTCAAATTTGTATATTTGAATTTAAAAAGTTGAACTCTGGTAGAAAATTATTTTACCGAAATATTTTGCAGAAAGCACTGTACATCTAGACATTTTATATATTTTCTCAATTACGATTTTATAATTTCAAATCTTCTATGAACACATAAAAATCAACAGTTTATTAATAAGTGTAAACACTTTATTTAGTGCAAACTACCCGGTACTTATTTAATAATTATACTCATAATTATTTTCTAATTTTTGAAAGAATAGCGAGAATATCTTGTTTTATTTTTAGGAATTCAAATTTTTTTTTAATTATGTAAATAAAACTGTAAAATATCATGTTACGCTTAATGCAAAAAATTCTCAACCAATTTCGAATGGATAACACCGAATTCGCAAAATGTCACACACATAAAGTTGTGACAGGGATAAGAACAGATACCAATAATTTCCATTACTTTGCGTAGATAAACATTCATCATTCGACAGACAACGTAATAATTATATAAATGACATGTCGTAAAAAACAACGATCCAATGCAATCTTTAATTAGTGCCTCACTCTAAAATTTTCTGTGTCACAAACATATTTACTATCCACATTGTTACCCGAAGATCATCAAACTTTGGTAAACTTAATCTCCTTCCTAATCTTTAAGTTCATAAATATCTCTGACAGAAAAAATTGAAAACACGCTATTAAAAATACTAATGTGGTATTACTATCAAATTTGAGATAATTTCCAGCCACATTATAATTTCCTTATCATCACGATTAATAAATAGACTGTCAACTTTTAGACAAATTCAAATGTTCCAAAGTAGGAAGAATATTCCAAAGGATGAAGAATTCGAATATTATATTATATATTTGCTTGCTTCGGTCAATTTCAAAATTTCTCACGAACGAATAAAAATCCGCCATTTATTTGCAACATGCAACGTCGTTAGATTTTTGTAAAAAAAAAAAATTATATTATTAAATTAAGAAACGAAGAAGAATGTGAATACATATAAAAAAAAAATAGTTCGAAATTATAAATTACGAATTTTATATTTTGCACGAAATTAGCTTAAAATAAAATGAAATAAAATTTCTATGTGCGAATTAACGACAAAATTTACTGTATAAAAAAAAAATGATAAAATTGCAGACAGCTGTAATCATCTTTCAGAAAAGGAGAGACCGTTTCGAGGGGATCGAACCCGAGCATATGACAGTAAACGCTTGATCGCCCCGCTATCGGGGCCATTAATCACGAAGTGCCGTCGACTGTTTCTTTGGAAAATGATTATTGCTCGTAAATAGGATCGAGTACCATCGGTACTCGTATCTTTCCCTCCGGACGTAATTAATACCTTCTTTCCCGCGTCCGATAATTGTACCGATAGAATTTATTCAGGTAGCCGCCACGTACCGATTCCTCGCGGTCGAACGCCTGTCGTTGCGGGTTTTATTAAATGTCGCGTGCATAGCAAATGCCTCGTGCAATTAAACGTTAAACGATCGACCGTCAAATTATAGAAGGCTGCTGCGATTAATTCGGTGTCGCACAAAGTCGTAAAACTGATACCTAATAATGATTGACTTACGTTGAATTTATTTATTATGTCCATAATGCCATGTATCTATCCTTGCATTGTTATATTCTACTAATATTACTACTATTGATCAGAAATTCAAATACATTCGTTGCATTTGTATTTCACACTCAGTTTAACATTCCGCTATTATATTAATTGTTATTCATTATGTTCGCGTACGATGAATATTATTGGCATTCATTGATCTTTCAGATTGTTATATTTTACTATCGAATCGTTTTATCGTCATAGAATTTGTACTATTGGTCAAAAATTTGAATACAATAACTGTATATTTTTTGACTGTGTACACTATACTATACAAAATCATACATACCTGTGTTATAAAAAAGAATTTTTCCTCGTCCGATACGAAGAGTTATTTCTTATTGAATGTAAGGAATATTCCTTCACAAAGCAAGTTGTTCAAGGTTTTAGGTATAAATATCAAGAACACCCACTGTTGCGACAAAACTATACAATAAGATATTCTTCAGAAATACATAATCTTTTATTAATAGCATGTGTTGTGTCATTTTTTTCTTTTTATAACTTTATACCATTCTTTTTGGCAGCAAGTTATATACAAACTTCTTATTGTTTTTTATTTTGAATATTTCCATTTCTCTCTTCCAAACACATTTTTAATTTATCGACACTGTTAAATTGGCTTCCTTTAGAACATACACGTCTTGCTAATAACCTCTAGAATAATTTTTAACAATATTTAAATCCGAGGAGCTTGATGGCCACGGTGAGATATTTTTACTCTGAAAATAAACTTTTACTATTTTTTTGTACACTCGAATTATCTGTTTAGCTATGCTTTGTGAATGATTGTTCATTAACGATGGCTTGCTATTCGTCTTCATCGAAATAAATTTTAAACCTATCCGTCCAAATCTATATGTCATCATCACTTCTGCATTGATAAAAATGGTAATTTGGTCCATTTAAATTAAAATTCGGTTTCCGTCAGAAGAAGTTACTTTTTTTCAATTTTAACGCCAGTGTATCCCATCTTTAGCAGATTGTAAGCTTGCCTACTTGGGTATTGATTTATTACTGGTGACTTGTTTAACATTTTTCGTTTTTCGGGATACGACGCGATCCTTTGTACTGTCCTACACCAACTGTTTTTGCAGTTAAATATAGAATTCGATACTTATATTACTTACATAAAAATTGTTAATTAAATTAATTTCAATGGCACTTAATTTTAATTTTTCCTTTCACGAATGCCATTTCGCATGAACGAATTATTTTTAACACACGTTTCGTATTTCACACCAGAAATATTTCTCACACCGATCATTTTGCGCGTTTGGAGCCGACTGTCTTATGATTTTGTCGCAGCTTCATTTCTTGCTGACACTTTTTGGAGTCACCTTTGGTTCCAAGAACTGAAATTCTTGGAACCATAGATAACCCGAATGTACGAACAGCTATTATCCAAAGTAAACATTAACGTCAGAAATGGAGGATTAAGAAAATC
>NIPQ01037514.1:0-11454 GCA_002806875.1 Lepidotrigona ventralis hoosana | reverse complement strand
GGAAAACAGACATTGTCGAAATTTTGTCGAGAAAACTGAAAACGTTCTTTTATAGTACAACCGGACAAATCAAACAGAGCCAGCGAGATAAAAATAACGGTGGCGCGTTACATCAGAGAGATTCACAGATTCCGTGGTCAGGTTACCATTATTAAGAGGATCAGAATTAACGAGGCCTGGATCCCCCTCCCCCCTTCCCCTCCTCGTTGGAGATTATCGCGAGAGACGCAAGAGACGATGGCCGCGAGTACGCGCGATGACGCGCCGCCACGATAGGACGCCTGCGCGCGCGTCATGAGTCAGATATCCTCCAGGTTTCAGCGTGCCGGGTCAGGGGTCGATTGCATTTGCTCGAACCGCCCCCACCCTTCTTCCGTCTCCGTGGTCCGTGTGTCTCTCGGAGTCCTTGATATTAGAATGGTCCAGGCGAACGCGCGCCTCCAGTGACCGTTACACGCTGCAACGGTGCGACGTGCACCATCTTCGTTTCCTCTCGATCGCGGAACCCATTCAAAGACGTTTCTCTTTCTCATTGTTCTTCTCCACTTTTTCGTGGACATTTCACGATATAGTTTCACGCGTTGAAAATTTCGTGGAAATGATACTCGCTGATGGGAGACTGAAACGGAAATTTTCCAGNTTTTTTTTTTTTTTTTTTTTTTTTTTTTTTTTTTTTTTTTTTTTTTTTTTTTTTTTTTTTTTTTTTTTTATTCGAGTGACGAAATTACTCGGCACTTATTTACAGCAAACAGCTCCATTCTGTTTGCAGATCCATTTAGATAAAATGACTGCTCGACGAGCGACAGATCGCATTACGCAAATATGTAGATTAATGATTTGGTTCTCGAACTTGAATCGCGTCATATTTCAGCGACAGTCGATCGGTTCGCGACTTTCCGAAATCGAGCATTTCAATATCAATGGAATTTTGATGGATCATTGCCAATGTGAAATTTTCGTCGAGCTAATATGTAAAAATAAAAAAAAAATAATAATAAATTATTCTCGGATAGACTCCGATTATTGATAGCAGCGAGTGCTCCAGACTAGCCGTAAAAGCATCGAGAGGAATACCGGGAATCCTAAATTCAAGGCTCGCGGCGTTCGAGCCATTAAGTATGTTCTAATGAATAATTAACTGAAAAGAACTGCTGAAGTATGCAAGAACTGTGTGTGATTTAATAAAATTTCCCTGAGTTGCGGATTCAAATCGGCACTCATTACCAAAATAGCCGACTCGCGAATTCATTGTGGACATTCTGTATCGATCTGTTTTTATCGTGTTCCCTGATCATAGTTCTTGCCTTGTTGCTGCTGATTCCGCGTTGCTTTACTGACAAACAAGTCAAATATAGCAGACGCGATAACAAAACTTTTTACGTTTTCAAGTAATTGAAACTTGAACTGGAAATGGTCCAAATAATGACCGTCTTTTTCTATAATTGGAACGACGAGGTTTGATTAAGCAATCTTGATGAGATAATAAATGCGAAAACGAGAGAGAGAGAGATAATCGTTCGCGCTTAAGAAAACAAGAAGGAAGAAATGTACGCGATGTATTTAAATTGCTATACTGATAGTTGATAAAATTTTCATCACGTGCCACATATTTTAAAACTTGCGATACATTATTCAACATCTTCTGATTCATTTTCTATTCGTATTTTTTGCTTGTGTCACGTTTTTGTTTTTTACGTTCAAAATAACACATTTCCGATGAAATATTATTCCATTAATGTCGGAGAATTGCAAGAGTTGAAACGAACGTATTCTCCGACCGATTTGACGAACAAATGCGACAGAAAATAGTAATTGGCAGTAGTAGAACTTGAAGCATTGAAATAAAAAGGAAAATAGAAGTACGAAGAACTCGGTGATTCTCGTACTGAACGATCGTATCTATTATTCATCCTCAGCACGCTTCTTTTTTTCACTTTCTTTGATATCCTTGAATTGAATATTTCGCCTCCTTCGCCATTTACTGCACGATCCACGGACGCTCAAGGCCACGTGTCGATTCAGCCCCGATCGCGGACCGATCGCTTTTCCCGATCTTTATCTCTAAACTGCCTTTTTCACCTCGCCTCGTCGATCGAACAACCGCAAACCATCCCGTTCTACAACACTTGGCGATATTATCTATGTCTCTTCATCTTCTCTTNTTTTTTTTTTTATTTATTTTTTTTTTTTTTTTTTCACCGTCTCGCTCACGATGACCGTCGTCGGTTTGACGCGCTTGATTTGTCGAGCTATCCTCGGATAAACTGTCAGGTCTGTTGAAATTGTCTCTAATGCGAAGATTATGCAAATAAAGTCATTAGCCGTGATAATGGCGACCTTGTGCTACACGTGATCCGTTTTTACAATTCAGTCGAAGGAACAAGGCTCTGATCGAGGCTTGACTAGACGACAGAACTATCGAAACGAAAAGTGCATAAGATAAATTGACGCAAAGAAAAACAGGTTTTTCGATCTGTGGGTACATCTTTGAAGAGATCGTTCGAATCCTTGGAAATCCATGAAATTTCCATGTTATTCTGGAAATTTCACCGTTGATCATCCGCACGAGTTGACTCACAGGGAATAATCGTGTGAAGAGACCAAGCAGAGCGAATGAAAATTACGAGCGATTATTAGCAATCGACGAGACTCGTCGCAGGATCGTTGCAACTTGGTCGATCTTCGTGATCGTCAATTACGATGCCGATGGGAAAGAGAGAAAAAAAGATCGATTTGCAGATGCGTCACTGATGCAAGCGATGCACTCGGCTCGGTCGTGCTGATTCTTGATCGATTAGTTCATAGGGAAAAGCGTTCGTTGCCGGTGTTGAAAATAACGCGGCGATCGCTAGCGTGTTTGCAAGCTTGACGAGGCTTGCTCACGATCGGCGGATGATCGACGTTCCGTGTAGGAGTAAGGGGATTTAAAAGCGAAACGCGAACGTGATGTCCAGGAAATGAGGATGCTGCGTGGGAGTTGTAGGTCTCTCGAGGGTGAACGAAGAGGAAAGAAAGGGATAAAGCAAGTTCGGGTTTTAGAGCAAGAGGGGAACGAGTTCTCAGAGTTGAGCTGCACGCTGCAAAGCTTGCGCATGTTTCATTATCGGCTTCTAGAACATTTGAGGATGAGAGACGAGATGATAACGAGATGGAACAGGAAATGAAATATCCCAGAGGTGTTGAAGATTTTAAACCAGCCAGTGACCAGTGAACCGAGATTATCTTCGACGACGACGATTTCGTGGCATCCGAGTTCGTTGAATTTGTCTCGAGATTTCTTCTTCTACTTTAATTTATTAATTTATTTATTAGGTTTAAGATGAATCGATAACGTTTCTTTCGTTTCAGCATGCGGATAAAAAAGAACGCGAAGTTCAAGTGCAAATGTCACCGAATGCAACTGCGACAGCACTCATGTATTTACAGAATATTTAAGTATGCAGAAATGTTTAATAATTCAAAGTATAATTCAGAGATAGTTCATTCTCCACTCGGTTTTTTTCTCCCCGTTTTGTACACAAAATTTACCCGAGATCTGTTCGATGCTTATCGTTTCCGATTAATTAAATATTTAACGCTTCGTCTTTTCTTGCGTCGAACGAAGCCAAACGGAGTGATAGATTTACGAGATCACTTGGCGATTAATGGCCAATCAAGTTGCGTTGCATATTCAACGCGAGTGACAAGTTCAGGCTACGTTGCGTATAAAAATAAGCCACGCATGATCAGATGGATCGTTTGCAACGCATTTAAAACGGTTGCGTCGTTTCCATTTCTTGTGCGTTGAAAAGGAAACTGAATCCTTTTTTTTACTCGATCACGTTTTGTGTGCGTGATCTAAAAGTCAGCTGGCTGGCAGCAATGACTCGTATAACTTATGTTAGGAAGAAGTCGCGTTAATGGCAGCTACGAGCTGTGTAAATCGTCTTCGATCGAGTCGTTCAATCACGGCATAGTGATTCGATTCCAATTTGAGAGGCTTTCACACGTTCTCTACGCCTCTTTTTGATTCATTAAACGCTCGTAAAAAAAAAAAAGAGAAAGAAAAGAAGACGAAAGATCAAACTGGTCGATAAAAACTGGCCTTTTCAATTATCCAATTTGTTCGTTCGTCCTTTTGTGCCTAAGGTTCCACGCAGTATCATTAATTTCAAAGATCCACGACAGCTACTCGGGGTTCATTTTCCCACAGATTTCTTCGTTCGTTCGTATTCGTTACAGAATGCGAAGATATATAGATCAGGAGCAAAAAGAATTGCGTTAAATTAATATAATTAATATAATAAATAACTCTGATTGGTATCGCTATTTCATGTTTGAATATCTCGTTTGAATTTTTATCTTTCACTTGCAGAAGTCAGAAAGCGTATTGCATGCGTTAATTGCGTCATAAATTCAGCTGATTATAAAAACACGTTCGATTTTTTTAACCGTGAAAAAGAACGAATTACAACGGACGCTTGTTTCTCAAATGGAACGCATGAGCGTTCAGAATATTGGAATTTACCAGCGCGCGTACGTAGGCTCTGTGTGTGTGTGTGTGTGTCCAATATTAATCGTAAATATTTCGTGCATATCAAATTCGGTGCACGTTTACTTAAATTCCCAGCACTTCGATTACAAATAATTGACATAAACCAATTTATTCGCAGATTAGAAGAAGACGCGATCCCGCGAGCCATTCGGTCGGGAAACATTAAACGATAGCTTGCCAGCTCTCGAAACACAGGCCGCGAGTCGCTTATCAAATCCTGGCGAAACCAGATTGAGCGCCGAGCGAGAGAAACGAGAATCCCGGTCGCCGATAAGGAGCAAGACGGGGAAATAATCTGCGAAGGTGCATCTTCGAAATAACCGTTTCGCCGAACTGAATCCAGGCGCACGTTTCTCAGGGATAATAAATGTTTGGCGAGTCGCGGCGGCTTCGCAGCCTGGATTAAGGACAAACGGTACAGGCCTCGGACCTCGCGTGAAGATAATTCGAAAAATGTGTAATACACGGCTGTTAGAGCGAGAGAGGATAAGCCCGAGAAACGTTGGCCCGGAGCGTTCTCGCGAGCGTGGAACTCGCGAATTACCCGGTTCGCGAGGCGACTGGAAACTGAAACTCCGAATATGCATTTCGACCGACCACGAGTTCGATTGCGCGAGGTGAAGGCAGGTTACCGGACCGTCGGTAGCCCTGCAGCCGTTGCAGACCCAGTTCTCGTCTATTAACGCGCGAATTACCGGGCGAACAATGTGATTGCAGCCCGTGTTCGAGCGAAGGTTGCGCGACAACGCTCAATCATCCCCCTTCCGTCCGGCAAACGCTTGCTTCTAGCCCGTTTCCACATCTGTTTCCACGTTTTACGGTGCGTTTGCCCGTAATGCATTTCACCGTGACATTGTATTATCGACGTGGGAAATTGAAGCTTCGTTCGTCCGTGTGGACGTTGATGAGAGGAGATGCTTCGAAGAGACTTCGTCTCTCCGCTTTGGCTGATTGTTTCTGATAAAAGGCGCGAACGCGTTGGGTGGTGAGCAGCAAGCCGTGGAACAAGTTTCGAGGATTGTTGTAAGCTAACGGTTGATGAGATGGGTGGTCGGAAATTAAGCACAGTTGACCAAAACTGCAATAATTGAATAAGAATTTTATTATTTGAATAATTTCAACCACGAATAATCATACCTTTTTCTTCAATTTAGTTACCACTACCGACGATCCGAACCGACGGAGCGTATCTCAATCACCGTCACCGCTTCGATTGAGATCAACCTTATTTAACAGAATTTCAAGCGCGCTCGAAACAGACGAGAGCGAAACGTTCACCTGGAACGTTCTACTCCATCCATCTCCCGATGGGCCAACCAATCATTAAACCGCGTCTCCCGATAATTAGAATTTCATGCTGTTACCCGACCATCTCTTCTCGTCTTCTCGGCTACGTCTTCATCAAGCCGTTTAGCGAAATCTCTCACGCCGAGCGACGACAAGTCGCTCCGAGACAAGTGGCGCCGAGCGGATCGGGGAAGGACCTCGTAGAACGTCGTTTTCTTGCGCAACGATCCACGGTGATCCGTCTTCTGGGTGACGACGATCGATCGCTGCGCTCGTTCAATTACTCGCGGGCCCCGTGCATTCTGCGCGAGCGAAGGCGAGGTTCAAGGACGTGACTGAATGCGTTCCATCGGCACTGGTTCCGCCAAGTTCCGGTATATCCGATGAGTCAGTCCACGAGTATGGTTGAATTATATGGGTGATCTTTGAAGAACGAACACCGAATGAGTGAGAGAGGGAGAGAGAGAGGGAGAATGGAGGAATATAAAGTGTTGTTTCGTCACATCCGTGGTAAATGTGAATCGACAGGTTTAGGATCGATAACCTTCGCTGTTTCGGTATTCCTTTTTTTTCAATTAGAGCAAGAGAATAGCTAGGATCACCTTCTTTCCCAATTGGAACGCGAAAGGAAATTGCGAGGCACGCTCACGGTGAGTTTGTACGAAGAGCCATTCTCAGAGCTTGTTTCTCGGAAGATTTACCATTGAGAGATCAGCTTTTTTGTTTGCGATCGAGTTGATGTTGCCTTCTATTGCCAATTTGGTTACATAAAGTTTCTCATTCTTCCTTCGAATGAAAGAACAAACAAACCAGAAACAGTATCTGTCAGTCAGACACATCCTTCCACACACAGTCGCGTTCTATACCACTGTAGGTTTCCAAAAAATCTAAAAAAGTTCCAGAAACGTTATACAATATTGCCCAGCGGTTCGAATCTTTCTTTTCGATAAGAATCAAAATACTTAGGAGGACTTATTGTCCAATGTTGGAACTTCATTTACGTTATCAATGACTCACTTCGCTGCGTGAAGGATCGTCGCGAGTTACCAAGCGCGCGACGAATCGTTGCAAAACACGCTGTAAGAAGCGTAATTGAAGACGTTCGATCCAAACGCGGGTAATTCTTTCCACATGAGGCCATGAATCGTTCGGATGTCCACGGCGGAATCGGAACGTCGACGACGCGACGAACGACGCGGCGTTTCTTTCCTCCTCCGTGGGGGACGTTTGACAAATGGAAAAAAGCGGATTACGAATTACCGCGCTCGCTCAGCGTCGTTAATTAGAGAGCGTGACTCACGTTATCGAGCAGACGGCGCCTCTCGCCACGTCGCTGATACCTGGCTGGGAAACGACTTACGGAATCGGCCGAGTTCCCGCCACGATTGCGTAATCGCGCCCTTTTCCCGGCCATTCACAGGGATACGAGTGGAAACGAATTGCGCTCTGTCGATTCACCACAGGCGTGAATTATGGATTATTGAGCTGCGCGGCATAAAGAGAAACGCTCGCGGACGACGTCGAAAACGTATCTGCGCTTGGAGATTTATTATTACGATTAGGAAACTCGTTCCCCTTCGAAGAACGTGGAAACAAAGAGCCAAGAGTTTTTGTGTCGGATTATACTGTACAGGGTGGAAAGAAACGTTTGTCCGTGGCTATTATAGACGAATTCTAACACCTTTGAATTTCAAGGTCAAAAAAAATCTTTTTCTTCTTGCATTGTATTCTACTCATCACGAAAGCAAAACTTTTCTAAAGACCATAGATCGTAACCTAATAAATCTTAATCATTTAACATTGCGTTCCAACAGCGACTTTATGGCTCCGAACACATGGATATTTATATTAAATGTACGCGTAATGTAACGTAATTTATATTTCGAATAATGTTAACAGTTAGTTTGATCATTTGATTATTTAACTCACACCGATGCTACAACTGTGATAAATCAAATGTTAGCGAAACCCAAAGTGATAAAGTCGCTGTTAGAACGCACGCATCCGCAGTATTAATATCTAATTGTCATTTTTCAAGAGAACTATTGGGTTTCTTGGAAAAGTTTTCCCTTCGTGACGAATAGAATACAATGCAGAAAAAAAAGAAATTTCTTTCTCTACCCTGCCTATTGTTCTCTGTTGGAAAATTATCCCTGACTCTAGAGCCAGTACTTCAATCGTACAAACTCCAATCAGTTCTCAGATACTGTAATAAACGTAGATTCGCGTTCATTCAAGGCTCCGAAGAACCACGAGTCTCAGCGAGAACCCCTGCAAAATCAGATGCAGGCGCAACAATATGTTTTCGCAAATGTGCAATCGCGCCGGCCTGACCGCGGAAAAGCGTTCGTGTTCCTTCCTCGCGAGGGAAAAACGGTGGCTCGATCGGTAAGAGAGGAGGAGGAGGAGGAGGAGGAGAGGGTAGGGGGTGCAGCAGAGACGTTGGATGTCTGCTGGGACACGGCGCGTTATGCCGGGGTAATGAGAAAATCTTAATCACGCGCGTGACACGCGTGCCTACGTGCCTGCACGTTATTCGCGCGTGTAATAATCCCGGCACGGCACGATTCTCTCCGCTCGCGGACGAACGCATCGCCTCTCGGCGTTCGACGCGTAGAACGAATCGCCGTGGACGCGGCGTGCGCACGCGGCGCGCGAGCTGTGAGAAAGGCCGCGCCAGAATATACGCGATTAGAGGCCGAAGATGAGGATGAACGCCGGCACTCACCGGGACCTCACTTCGTTGGGAATACGCAGAAAACGCGCGAGCCCGCCGGCACTGATAATGCAAGCTAGCGGTTACGCGCTTCAAACAGCTTTCGAGTCCAATTTCCGTGGGACATCCACCAACTCGTTTGCCGTGGCACCGGTGCGTCGCCATGGGAACGCACGATCCGCGGGAACTTTCCGCGCGCAGCGTGACGTTTCCAGCGACCTGCGGGAAATTCTATTTTCACGGGGGCTTCTCCGACGTGTAAATATTTATTCTATTATTGTACACCGATCGAATAATGTGAGAAAAGTTGTCGTTGTAACTTTAACCTCTAGTTTACGATTCAAATATTCATGTTTCACAAACAAAAAAAAACTAGAATCCTGCAACAGAAAACTAGGATTAAATTTTTCTAATATTATTTCAATTTTCAGAGAAATTGATTTCAAACTATAATGTGTACAATTAAGCGTGAAACGTGAATATTTCAATCGTAAACTGAAGGTTAAAACTTGGCCAACTTTTTTTCACATTGTTCGATCGCTATTACACGTTCACTTTCCGTTAACGAAATACGTTCAAAAGTCTCGTCACGGAAGATTTATAGTTCTCGAGGCGAGACGTTAACTCGGATCGGTACTCGTAAATTAATTATTCACACCCGTTTCTTTTTGCCGCGATGAAACGAGCGTAAAATGAGCGGGAAGAAATGGCGCGTGTTACGGGCACGTTCGCGCGATAAAGAGACACGCGCGCGTCAGGGTGGTTGAACATACATCCTGCTTGCACGATCGATTTTATTCGTTTATCCGCGATTAATCGTGACGGTCGTTCACTTCTCGACTTAGTCACTAATTACGCTAATTAATTCATGAAACGGAAGCGGTGAGACGCAGAAGTTGGTCGCTTGGTTCGATTAACGCGACCAATTTGTACTGGTTACTTTTAACACGTCACGCGCTGCCTGTCGTTTTCGCTTCCACCGAGATTATCGTGCGTAATGCGATCAGTTTTTCTGCGCGGCGAGCTTCGCGGCATCTCGCCGGTAATTAGAGGCTCTGCGATGCGTGCTAGACGCGAGCAAGACAGGTAGTTAACGAGCAACCAGCAACGTCGTACGTCACGCCGTTAGATAAACACTCTTCATCAAGATTCGACGACTCCACGCCTTTAATTTTGCCGACCGTGCGAAATTTAAGCTACCGTGTCTAATTGTACTCTGAAAGTGTAAAAAACCGTGTCGAAACGTTGCTCAAATACGATGCCATCTTCGTAGTTTACTCATGCATGGGAATAAATAACAACTGATTAAACATGAAACACCAATTGCGGACAGTATCGAAACGATTTAAAGAATGCACGTGTATGAGACGAAGACGATGAGCAACCTTTTTATTTCCAAAGGTTCGTTGACCCATAGGATAAAGTTTCCAAGTAGCATCGAACTGGATTCGACCCCTTAACCGGTGCACACCGTGACCCGAGGGGAAGGAATTTATTGGATCGTCTGCACCTGAAACTCGTTCACCTGCCAGCTGGTTCGAGGCGATGGAATTTTGGCTGGAACGGGCCGGTGCGCTCACGCTACTCGTAAATTTTACGGAAAATGCTTTCTGGAACGGAACGTGATCGCGTCTGGTAAATATATTTCGGCAGGTAATTACATCAGTGGCTCTCGATTATCGGTAATCGCTATTTAATACTTTTAACAGGCGGCTGATTGCGTCTTTGGAATGCGTAGCTTCTGCTAGAGATGATAAACTGAGAATTTCTGACAACGTAATGTGACTGTAAATTGCAAAGTTTGTTACTTTAAACTCTCTATTTTACGACAACTAATTTAATTTATTATATATTACTGATTTATTACATATGATGCATTACTATTTTGTTACCACTATCTTGATGTAATTGGTGTATTTGTTTAAATACGAGAGTGATAACAATAGGCAGTGTATTGGCCCTCGTCAATTTTGGAACGATCGTCCAGTTTAGAAATGTTGTCAACGTTTTCGTGTTGATGCGACGGAAGGAGTTGAACAGTGTAGGTCAGTCGCGAGCCGAAAGTGGAGACACACGAACGCGCGGCTAAGCGAGTGCTCACCTGCCGCGGTCACCTGGAATCGGTGACCCGGTTTTCGCGCGCGCGGCTCCTCCGATCGGCATCCATCACTGTCGCGAATCTCTAGCTGATAAATTGCGACGTTTAATCGCGACGAGTATCCAACCGACCAACTCGCGGTGACATGGTCTCTCGAACCCTCGTTCGAGGAAAAAGCGCGATCTACGACGCGCGAGAGAGAAGAGAGGAAAAATCACTCTCCCCCTCGAGCGAGCGGCGACCATAGCGGCCTATAAAAGGCCTCATCGCGTGACTTTCCTCCTTTGCTCTTGGCAAAAAGCTGCTCCAGTTTACCATCCGTTCGAGCGATGTTGAACGACGAGCGAGGCAGGAACAAGGAGCAGAGAGCAAGGACGACGGAGAGGGGACGACTTTACGCGAACGGCGTTCCACCGCGACGTACGTACAACAAATCTCGGTGAAAAAAGGAGCGGCGAGGTTTAGCCGGCGAGCGGAAATAAATCAGCGCGGCGCTTCTGCGTGTACTTTCCCGTTGTGAGGTCGACAACAAGCTGCGCCGCGGTGGCGAGTGCGCGCGAGACGTCGTCCGCCAACAAAACGAGTCGGCGCGAGCCTCCAAACAAGGTTTAATTGCTAGAACATTGACATGCGTGCGACTCGCCCTCTCGCTCGGCCGCGCAACCGCGCCTTTTGTCTTCTGGCTCTGCCTGCTGCTGCTGCTGTTGCTGTTGCTGCTTCGTGGAACTTCCACCTTGGCCAGCCGCCAGGAAAGTCCGCGGCCGCGTTTCGCAACCTCGCGGAAGCGATCGTTTCGCGAGCGGAGCGTCGTTGGGAAAG
>NIPQ01037495.1:0-11468 GCA_002806875.1 Lepidotrigona ventralis hoosana | reverse complement strand
GTCGCGATGTTCAAACGAAAGGTAAGCAACAATTTTGCGCGAAATCTGGATTTTATCCGACGACGGCGGACAAATCTCGCAGGCGTTCAATCAAAGATTCAAATTCCTTTCGAAGCTATCCCATCCCCTTCGTGTGCGCGATTTCACTCACGAGCGCCGCTTTTAAATCGCGTTATCTCTCAAACGTATACATATACGGAGAATCGTTGCTAAACGAAGCGAAGTTACGTTCGTTAGCGCGTACGTACGGCCGAAAATTCGATCGAAGCCTCGACGAACAAGAGGCCGCGCAGCGACGCATATTTTCCTCGAGGAGGCTTAATGAAAGACACGCGTGACAACGGATTCCACGCGATTTCGCGTGATCGACGTCGCAATAAATCTATCGACATTCCAAAGTTACGCGCCGCGGGATTGACGTTGTAAGAGAAGCTGAGATTAACGAGAGCTGATAACAAATGGGGTTGACGCTAGTAAAGTTCAGATCGAGTGAGGCAGACAAGGAGACACGAGGGCGAAAAGGGACAAGTATGTTGGACGGATGGACACCGAGTCACAGGGTGAGAGGAAGACAAATAGCGACGAATACACAAGCTCAAGGAGAGAACGAAAATGTCGGGGGGAAAGACGAGAGGTAAGAGGTGAGTATCGAAAGGTGGTTGAGATCGGCTTCGATGGTGGAAAATGTCAGGGAGCGGAGTAAATGTAAACTGCAACGGAACGCGTGAAAATAAAAGAGGAAAAAATAGCAACGAATAAATGGTGGTATAGAAGCACGAGCTTTTTATCTTTTGAAAGTGATACGAGTTCAATTTTTAAAAAAAGAAAAAAAATGATTTAAGGCTAGTTTCGGTTAGATTTAGATCGGATATAATTTGTCAATTTATTAAATGTTGTTGCAAGAAGACGTCTTTCTTTTTTTTCGTGGTATAACTTTCTAATCGTGTTTATTGCTAATTATATACTGCACAGTAATAAAAAATTGTCGAAAAACAAACAACTTTCTTTTACATGATATGAAACGAGAAGAATCCCTAAAAGAGGCACTGTCAAACAGAGAAAGAACAGACGAAGAACATTAAGTGAATGAGGTTTAAAAGAAATGAACTCTACAAAATTTTTCATAAAATTCCTACGGAAGGAAATGCACGATTTAAAGTTCTGGATTTATTTAGAAAACGAGAAAGGTCAAGAAATTTTAACTTTGCACAGAACGTGAAGACTTGCAACAAGAGATAAATATAACGATATTATCAGTTTCCTTTTTATTGTTGTTTTGTTATAAATTCTTTTACTATGTAACTGGAAATATTTCTGAATAAAGTTTCCACTTCAATTATTATATTTTATATTTTAAAAATACGTTTCAGTTAAAGTATAAATTTAAAGCTGATATTATTCATGTTTTTCAAAATTTGTTATTATTGGCTTACGTGTTTTCATTTTAATTACATTTTTTTATGTGAAAGAAATACATTTCAAAAAAGCTTGCTTCAATTAAAACACAAGTTTAAAATTGTTGTTGTTCGTGTTTCTCAAAATTTTTTATTATTGAAAGTCCAATCGTAGCTAAAAAAAACCTTTCGTATTTTTTAACAATTTTATCATCACGTGACAAAATTTAACATGTTTATAGTTTTAAAAACACTGTTCGAATTTATCAACGTTTGCTAATGTTTTTTACTTAATTCAAACGCAAATCCTTAAATGTCTCAATATATGAATAAATGTATGGAAAAAATCACTTTCAAAAAAAAAAAGAAAAAAAAACGAGTCAATCACGATGGATGGATTGAAAGGAAGAAACTGACTCTACAATACATCGTCACAATTTCGTCGGAGGAAGCAAGTGCCCAGATATTTTTGAACGACAGCAAATTTTCAAGAGCAAACATTCCAGAATTCATGAGGTTCGAAAACGCAAACGAGACAAAAGAAGAATAAATATGAATGACAATAAGAAACTTGAGTTACACGTGCCCGAAGGGGATAAAGGGATATAACACAGAATCGAGCAGGATACAATTAGCGTCAGGAATGTGAAACGTGCACGAATGTCACGAGTCGAACGATTCGAATCGACACGACATCACAACTGGGTGTACAAGGCACGATAATAACATGTACAAGGTCGCGATGCTTGATCGCGTTACACGGATTTTTACGCTGCCGCTAATCGATGTGCCTCATTAATCGGCCTGCTAATGAACTGCTGGCCAAGTATTGCACTTGACCATCGTTACGTGTTACCGATCGATCGAACGAATTGCGTGTACTTGCAAAAGAGCAGCCAATTCGAAGCGAATCCCGCGATTGATAAATATAACGCGGCCGTTATCTGTTTGCACGTTCAGCACTGATTTCCCTTTTAAGCGAGCGTTTTCCATACGAACAATTGACAGAGAAGACCTGTAATTGTAATATTTATATAACTATTGTAATATTTATATAACTATTTTCAAGCTTGAAGTTTCGATGCACAGAAGGGTAGTTTCCCCTTACTTCTTTGCCCCGTCGGACTTCTCGAAGAATTAGAACTCGCGTCCGGAATGGAAATTTCGCAAAAGCGATCAGAAACGGATTTCTCGTTCGACCTGTTTCGGTGAAAAACAACGAAGCGAGGGGGAGGGGCGTGTGGATCGATCGACGCACACCGATCATCAATTTGCTCTCGTTTTTCCGTTAACGTTGTCGGCACGGTTCATCGGTTCCTCATCTAACGAAGTCACGTTCTACTGCTGCTGCTCCTCTTACCGAGTCGTTCATAAAGCTAACTTCAAGGTCGTTAGAACGATCCACGTAACTAGATAAAAGGTTCGATTCAGGCTAATTTTCTCAACGTGTTATCGATAATCGTTTCGCTAATCAGGAAAAAATAAACCCGCGAGGGAACAGTGTCGAAGTTTCTTCCGTGATGTCTTGTTGCTGTGTGTGTTTCGTGATAAAGCACGCTTTAAAACGTGAAACACGATCAAAAACGTTGATGTGATATATTATAATAATATGATATTAACGTAAAAATTTTTGAAATATCGCGGGTTGTAAAACGTGATTTGGAAAATTTACTGTACAATGTCACGAAATGTGCCACAAATTAGTAGTTGAAAGGAAATTCAAATTCCATTACAGAAAACAGCACCATTAAAAAAAAAAGAGAGAACCGCGAAAATATGAAATACGCGATAATGGAAAATCGATTCCGCGATAAAATAAGGAAACAAACTAACCGGCTGGTTGGACTTTAAAAGCTTCCTGGCAATCTTCCTGTTCTCGTTACTGGAATTTGATTCGCAGACGCGACTTAAATCGTTCTGAAATCGTTCAAGATCTCGAGTCCGCGACGCGAATTTCCCCGACACGGTAACTACCCCTCGGACTACATTATTTTTAACAATTCCATTCCGCCTCGAGCCATCCCGTTCGCTTTAATTTCATTTTCAATTTAACTTGTCGCCGAGAGAGCGGCCGTCTCGGTTTGCTCTGCGTCGTCGCGCAGCCATTTACATCGATATAATTTCGCGACATCGAGTACGAACGATGAAACAAGGGGAGAGAAATCGAGTTTTCCCTGTCGCTCGCTAAACAACGCCAGCAAACGTGTCCGTGTCTGCAACGTCGACGAAGCTTTAACGCGTTTATCCTTCTTCGTCATCCCTCCGGTTTCCGTGTAATTCTGTAAACAGGAGTCTCCATCTTTGTTGGGCAAGGGCGTGTACGTACGAACAACTTCTCTAACCCGTTGACGTATGAATTTAATGAAATTCTATACGACCCAAAAATGATATTTATTTCTCATCTTGTATTTCTACCGTCTGAAATGTTATAAACACAAACGAAACTAATAAAAAATGACGAAGAAGAAAATTAATAATTCAGTCCCTTTAGGAAACGCATCACCTCTCCCAGACGTCATTATATGTCAAGGGGTTAAAGCATACATCGAAGCAGGAGGGTTTGTTACGTGCTCGAGGAAATTTAACATTTGAAGAAACCTAATTTTCCAATTTTCTGAAGAAATTAAATGCATCTGAGGAAACTTAACAAAGATCATTTTTATACTCTTATATTTATACTGCCTAAAATTATAAACTTATAAACGATACTTATGAACGAAACTAATAAAAAATAACGAAGAAGGAAATTAATAATTCAACAGTCCCTTTAGGAAACGCACCACGTCTCCCAGACGTCATTATATGTCAATGGGTTAAAGCGTACATCGGGGCAGGAGAGTTTGTTACGTGCTCGAGACTCGATATAAATACCTGGATTCGAATTGCAAAATAATACTGTTATTTCATTAACAACTGCTGATCCGACGAATTTTCTTTCAAACCGGAAATGAATATGGGATTCGGAATAACGAGGCAAGTCGATTTTCTTTCAAACTATTCGCTGTAGAGAAGAATGTTTCAAATAAAACTTACGTTGTTTCGACGGGGACGACTAACAGCGGCCGCTTAAATTATCTTGTCTAGACTGTCATGCTTCCGAGATTTCAAGATGACCTTTGGTTTTTTTTTTAAATGGATCTGTACATTTTTGAGTTCAGTCTTGTAGCTGACGTCAAGACGAATTCAATATTCTGGATGGTGTTAGTGTTCCAAAGTCATTTGACCATGGCCACTCAAAGCTGTATCTATTTCCGTAATGAATCGTAAGTGTTCACTGTGAATAGATTGCATTTACGCAATTACGCAATTTAACAAGTAAATATCATCATACGTTAATATGTCGGAAACTCGGCGTTATAAATTAGACAAAATACTTCGTCTTTCTAGGTTGAACTTTAAATTCGTTGTAAAAGTGAAGATAAAACGGACGGGCGGAGGATTTTCATGTTTCTCGAAGGTAATTTATCTTGCAAAAGTACAAGCTGCTTTTGTAAATAACTTCTCTATCCCAACTCTAGAGCGATGCAACACGGAACCGTTGCCGACTTGAATCCCGAAGTTTTCCCACCCCGGCGCGCTACTGACAAGTTCGTAAGAATAAGTTAAACAGTATTTATCCGAGGCTGAAATTTGTCCTCGCCGGAAAGCTCGCGAGTGTGTTCGACAACCCTCTCGATCCCGGCTAGGTACAAGCCGAAACTATAAATCAGGACCCCATACTATACTGGCGTATCAAATTTTACGTTCACTACACCTGACATTTTGACGTGTATTTTCGAGGCTAGAATGCGTGTCTCTCACGCGACACGAAACAGAATCCGACAAGTGCGTCATAAATATCGACAAAACGATATACCGATCGAATTTATCTACGACCAAAACTCGGACGTTGTGGAGAGCAATGGCTCTCCTTGGATAAGGAGAATGATTTGGCAAGCAAAGAATTCACGGATGAATATCTCTTCGGCTCTGGGCGAAAATCGATCGCGGCACCAACATTATCTCGCGAAACGTCGTTCAGAGGTAAGACACGAGTTCAACGTTCGTAGACATAGTACTTTGATACTATTTTTAAGAGATCGTAAATAGATATAAACGGAAAAGTTTCAAAGCGACTACGTAAAACATGAAATATATTTTCGAAGAACGTATTGCATCCATAGACAAATCAAATCCTCCAAATCCTCAAATTTTTCACGATGATATTGATGTCACGATGTACGGTAAAGATATCAACAGATACCTGTATGCCATTATAACTGATTACGAAGTATTTTCTCTTTTATTTGGACAATCAATTTATTTGAATCAATTACGTTCTCAGGAAACAATTTTTCACAATTCTCGTATCACGATCGTGTGATAACGAGTACGATATTTTTCAACAAATCCAACGCGCGAAATTCAATCGATTCATACTATTGTAAACTGACTGTGAGTCCGCAAATCACTCGCTGTATCAATTGTATTTAAAAATCAAAAATAGCTGCAAGAACAATTGAGATTCTTCGAAGCTTTTTCTACTTTTTTCCGTGATTCGTACGGGAGTCGCCTCGAAAAACGAGGTTGATGAACGAGCAAGGAGAAGAGTAAAAAGTTCGGACGACGTGAAATGTATCGATTATTGTCACCACACGTAAACAGGCGGGAAACGTGGTCGTGTCGCTGGTATCGGAGCCTCCGAGCTCGCTCGTTTACCACAGTTCTTCGGTTTGTCTATCACTGGCTCGAGCATTTAACCATCCGTACCAGGTGGCTCGTTCACAAATAGCAACAACACCTCGAATCGCGAGACACTCGTGATGTGACACTCGCGTTTCGCCTATTTCTAAATAATTCTATAGGAGATGCCACTCAGCCCCGGTAATAATAATATAAGCTTTTGCTCGGGGAAGACTAGCCGGGAAGCGAGTTAGCTGTACGAGTTCCACGGAATTTGAATACCAATGACTCGATCGACTGAATAGTTTGGTGCTTCCTAATCGTCAACACGTTTATCATTCAAATGCGTTCCCACTGTCGGGCATATTCCCCGTTTCGAAAGTTTCAGGCTGGCGCATTTCAAACACAGCCGCACAGAAACTTCACTCGTTCGAAATATAAAGCTCTGCAAATAGCGTTCAATGGTCTGGCAAGAATAGAAATTTTGTGAAACAGCGAATACATCGATTCCGATGTTCTATATACGTATATACGTGCGTAGGAACATGCTGTTTGTTCGTATGTACATATATTATGTATACATCGTATCACATTTTTTTTTTATATATTTTTATATCTTTTCGTTAAAATATCTGTACATTTATGAAGACTAAACGTCATATCGCTTCAATTTCCTTTGCATTTAAACAAATTTATATTTTACGAAATACAAATCAGCTGATTTATAATCATGTTGATTCTAAGTTAATTTACAATAATGTAACGATTATATTATATCTAATTTCATCAATACCAAAGAAATAATTCGGAAGCCTCGTTTCACTATAAAGAGTGCCGTAAATCACTATGCATGTACGTGTTGCTTTCGCTAAAGTTTCAGATACGAGCGCACATCATTTGCCGCACTAGATATTCAGCAAGCTGTTGCGCCCTGTCAAAGTGTATCGGAATTTTCTCAGACGTGCAGAGCTTAGTCCAGAAATAAACCAACTGTACGAGATTCGCGATAACCGGAGGACACGGATCTCTAAATGGAGACAAATCGTGACGTTTTCTTTCTCGAGCGATTAGTCGACGATGATTCTTGCCAAAGAATCTTACTCGGCATCGATCGGATCACGTGGAATTCAATTTAATAAACTCGCTTTTATAAACTCGTTACTCTTCGTCGGCAGAAGTTTATTACTTAAGTAATAAACTCGATGCTTGAATTTTCTCTGGCTAGCGTCGATGCCGTTAGCGAACTTCGTCCCACTCACTCAGTGAAACGAAATTCGCTTCGTGATTAACGCTAACTCGCTAGTGCCGAATAACGATATATCGTTGTGGATGAGTAGAGCAATTATTTATCTATCTTTTTATATAATAGCTCTTTATTCTTTAACGAATCCTTTTGATAAGCTTGTAATTTCCAGCTCAGTTTTAAAATGAAACTTTTATGACTTCCCCCCCCCCCTCCACCGACCTTCATCAAACTACTAATTAGTTTGGGTCGACGTATTTCAGGATTACTTTTTTATTCTTTTTGATGCTAAAAAAAAAAAGGACCCGATAGACCTGATAAAATTGATGATCTTTACTATACTGGCTTATCAAATGGAAGAGGAAAGCACCGCAAATGTCATGTACCGTTGTATCAGCCGGACAGATATAGACAAGTTGGAAACAGTCCATCATAGAATAAATAACTTTCATTGATTGGCAGCAACTTTAGAGTTTAGAATTTTAAGCGTCGCGTTCGATCAAGAGTTTCGAGATTGTTCTGGTATCGATTTTACTTCTAATTTTAGTTTCGTCTGCGTCTTATTACCTAACATCCGTCTGTTTCTGTATCTGAATTCAATTACGAGGTTATATTCAAAAGTCTGATATAGATTAAGAACGATAACAGCTCTGATTTATCAACAACGAATCATTGCCTAAAGATCTATATATATGAAATATGTGAAAAATGACGTTGACGAATTTTCAACGAATTCGTTAAATGAAGAATAATATTGGAAGATTTTTACCTTTTTCATATTCTCATTATCTTTTCCCACAATTGTATACCGTATATAGTATAATATAATTGCATATTAAATTGTACATCAAATTAATTAAATTAAATTTATATTGATTTATTAACTTGTTCTAAAGTATATATATTGCACTATCAAATAACGAATCTAGTTAAAATGTATGTCATTCGATAAGTGAAGGTTCCCCTATTCAGTAGCAATTCTCGCGCAAACTTGCGAGCACAGTTGAAACGTGCGCGATTATCTCGCAATTCTCGCGAAAGAAAAGTCGTTGTTCGTTTGTAATTGTTACGAGTCATCGTTCACATTCGATGATGAAGCAGTTAGGAAGTCAGACGGGCCACTTCGTCACGTCGAGTCACCGCCTCAACTCGCACAAAAGGCACGCTGACCGTTCAAGCAGCTCGTTTCTTAAGAGGGAAAACGGAAATTCCATAGGTTAATAGACTTCCCCTGCCCCCGGTGAAGTCTAACGTTTGAGTACTTTGCCACTTAGCGAAGTTCAGCTAGGAATAATTTCATCCGCACAACTTTTCCGTAGGAATGTGGTTCCTACGATCTCCGACCAGGCTTTCAATTAACTTGGGTACCATTTTTGGCGGAGGCTTTGCGTAAACGCAAACCTTGGAAATTCTGGAGCCAGTTCGTTCGTTAAGAGTTACTCTCCGTGGAATCTGTTGAACGCAGGCAAAACAGCGCGAACAAACGACCGCGGCTTTTTCTTGCCGACCTACATACACAAGCGACCTTTAGACACTTTCTTTTTTTACCAGATCACCTGCTGCTACAGTGTGTTTCAATCCGGTGAGACTTCGATAAATAAATTTCAAACGAATTTCTCTCGAGCCTTAGCTGCCTTGCAATGATTTCACAAATTTCTTCGAGCGAAAGGAACAGCGTTTCTGCGTTAAATTTCACGCAAAATTTTTATCGCGTGTACATTCCAGAATCTCGACTCTGTGTGTGCATTCGATTGCTAGCTTCGCGATAAACTCGATTATTCTCCAATATTGTCGTGTTAAACAGAAGTCTCTCTTTAATTACAACATTATTTAATTTTTATACGCGATATCAATTTACGGAGACAGAAAATACTAAATAATCGTAGACATTGATCCAAAAATTTCAACAAGATTTGAAGAAATGTTGCAGCAAATATCAGCAAATTTACAAAAACTTAGCAAGAGACAAGTCGTCCGAAAAAAATTAACATTAACTGGAGTCGAACTTTCAAATATTTCAAGCAACGAGGATAATGATTTCGTGCCGATTAAAAAGGAAAGATTAATTGTTTTGAATTACAATAGCGAACAGTGGTGCCGAATAAAATTTAGTTTTGTTTTCTGAAATTCTTTATTTTGTTAACCTAAATAAATATGTACTGCGATTGTCATTCTTGTGAAACGAATCCACGTAGAACGGACACGTGTAAATGGAGGGAAGGTTTCTTTATTTCTGGCGCGTTATTACGCGTATACTTGAGAACGAATAAAGTGAAGTAGCCCGTGAACGAATAATTGCGCGTCGTTCGAGAGATCGTAACGCAAGCGAGCACGACTTTTACGAGCGGGTTACTTCAAATCGACGAATCGATTTCACTTTCGAGGTTTTCCTTTGAACTTGAAGGCATTCGGGAGAAATGTGCCAGAGAGCTTTGCCACGGCCGCGCTGCTAACGATACGCGCCAGCAAATTCTCATAATTGACAAAGAAGAGACGGAGAAACGGGAGAAGAAAAAAAGTGTTTCTAAAGATATTCTCGCAACGCGACGTGAAAAGAGCGAAAAAAATCCGTGGCTTTTTGCTCGTTTTATTTCGCCATTCGGTGCTGCTCTCGCTCCCGCGTTTGATATTTCGACGTTCAAAGTGCTATCCCTCGAGTGCGAATAAAACCCTCGCGAGAGCAAGAGAGACTTTCGAGCGAAATATTTCTGATACCGCGAGATTCTTTTTTTTTTTCAATCTCGTTGTTTGTTTCCTTTTTGTTCGCCTCGACGTTTCTCTAGCGGAACAATACTGTACGGGAGCGAAATTTGTTTACTCAAGATCTAGCATTCTCAGCAGCATGAGCTTTGTTTATACGCTGATATTTTAAAAACAACTCAACAATTCCGTATTGTTATTTCATTTGAATATGCCCAACAAATTTTGCGAATATCCTTTCTCAACGAGAATGTACTCTTTGCTATTCTCAATTATGAAAATTCATATTTCTGCAAACAGTTGAAAAAAATGTTAAAAAACTACCGAAGAGGCGAAGAGAATTGTATCGATCGCTAAATATTTGAAGAATACGAGTTATACGAGATATATGATTGAGCAATGATAGAGCCTCAAATGAATCGTTCAAGAAACGAAAAAGTTTACGTTTAAATTATTATCATCGATTCTTTCATTTTCCTAGAAGAAATAATTTTTCTTACAGGGCAAAAAAAAAAAAAATCGCTCCCTTCATGGAATTAAATTTGCAACTCTGTGTTACACAACATTGCCAAAAAAAGAGTGTCATTCTCTGGACATTTTATTTTCTCAAATTCCTCTCGATGAATCTCCCAACAATTCGGGCCTTTATTTCTTTCACGCATTATCTTCATCTTTGCATCCGATCTAGCCTCGAAATCCCTTCCAAGTTGATGATCCATCCCCCGGCTCCTCGGAGCCCATGCATATTCCTCTGCAAAAGCTGTCGAAGGCAACGCGCCAATAACTCAACATCCGGTGGCATCGTTTGCACATAAATTCCAAGATCTGAAATCTTGGTGGCCGGTGTGAACGTGAACGTGAACGTGACCTCGCCGGCACGGCTTATTAAAGGCCCGGTAATAAGGTCGTTCGTCAGCTGGAATGCGAAGAAGCGTGCTTGAGACTCTCTCTCTCGGGATGTTTCTTTCGACGACCAGCGAGACGTCGTTCCTTTGCGTGGAGAGGATCTTCTGGCAGAACGTCGATAATAAACGTACGAAATACCATGAGAAAGTACTCCCTGCCGGGATCAAAGTGCACTCCTCTGCCGCCTCAGTGATTCTGATTGACGGCGAGTAGTAGAATTTCGTGTGAAAACGTCGGGTGTATCTCGTGAAGAAACATCGACCTTCTTTTACCGCGATTTCTTTTTTTCTTTTTGCGTGTGTGTAACTCACCGCTGCGTTCAAATATTTTATCTTCTTGGCGACAACGTAAAGAGAAAATGGTCTGCTTACTGCACAGTGAGTGAGGAAAAGCAAATTTTTCTGGAAATCGTCGAGGCAGGAAGTTATTAATACATGAGATGTTCATTTCTTTCCATTGAAGTAAATATGTTTACGCCATAAATGTTACAAAGTTTGAATAAATTATAATATTTCTATCCTGATACAGAAATCTAGTTTTACCTTGAAATCATTGTGATGTGT